>VOQK01023941.1:47851-58579 GCA_015052645.1 Benitochromis conjunctus | reverse complement strand
ACTGAATGCACCAAAAGAGATGTACACAAAAACCACTATTTACCTTAAACCGTTGCGGCTGTCGGTCTAAAAATCAAAACAAACAAAAGCAGGTGAGCTATAAGCCTCATTAAAACAACAGCATAGCTGGGGCACTGGCACCATGTTCCATAAATGGCTGAGCAGTCTGCAGACAAAAGGCTTAAGCACCTCACTCATTTAAACACTAATGAATTGACCTGTCTCAACCTGGCTCCACAAAAGCCTAAAATTAGAGGCAAAATAAATAAATCAGGGATAAGAGGCGACGGTAATTCTGCAGCTTTGAGGAAGCCAAGGGAAAAAACCAAAGGATTACTGAACAACCATGAGTTTGGTAAGGAAACGCACACAAAAGAGGGAGGGAATGAAGGAAAAAGGTAGGAAGAAAAAAGATCAGCTACCCAGGAGAAAAACGGATTAAAACATGCAGAATTATAAGCAAAAAAAAAAAGATAACACTGAAGCATATTTCATTCAAGGTTTCATACCGTGAAGGGAGATGCTGAGCTGTAATTCCAAGGAAGGGAAATATTTTCTTTTAAACGAGAGAAAGTTCAATGCTTATGGTTCAGGAAATCAACAGAACTAATTTAACTTCTCCATTTAAATGTGACCACAAAGTTCAGGTAAATAGGAATCAAATCAAAGCTCAAAAAAGCTCTGATGATAATGTCAAACAACACAATCTAATAACCCTGCATTGCATGATGAAAAGGTTAATGTGGACTGATTCGACTCCACAGTCATTTGCGAGGCCAAACAGCACAACAAAACCCAAGGCCAAATGAAGAATTACACCTGACTGTTAAAACACATTATAATACAAATGCGCTTTACAGAAGCAAAATGTTTTTAGAGCCGTTATAATGCATACGGGTTGGTATTATTGTCCACAATAATATAAATAGTAGAATGCATCAATCAGCATGTGAATTTCCTACTGTTTCAGCTTCAGCTTTGTCTTCACCCTCTGTGTTTATGATCGCCTGTGAGCTGCTTTAAAGCAAACCCCCCCCAAAAAACAACCTTCAAATATTCAAGCAGTTTAAATATAAAATGTTCCCAGGTCTACTGGTGCTGTTGCATTCTATAAAACATTGAGCTGAGGGCTGGAACACATCGGCAGTAACTGTGAAAAGTGGCCCTCCATTTCACAATGCCAATTTTGTAAAGCTGGTACTGTACAGAGCTGCATGGTGCATCATGGGAATGTTATTATGAGCTCAGGTAGCCCACTCCTTGATTTTGCACAGAGGCATATGAATGCAGATAGGGCCACATATAGCCAGAAAAACACTGGCACACACAAAACAGTAGCACTTACAAGCACACCCACATTGTGTTGTCTAAAGGATGCACAGCGCCTCCAAGTGGACTGAGCATGGCACTGCAGGGCAGTGCGGCGCAGGAAAGCAAACATCACGTTCCACATGCATAAACGCTATTGTGTAAGCATCAGTTGGACACTAGTGTTTACCTTTTGTTCTCAACTATGAGAGAATGTGTTTTAAATACACCACATAATTTGGGCACAAGTACCCCGCCTTTCTTTATTTTTCCAGCATTGAATTCAAAAAGAGTTTGTTGACAAGCTGTGAAGTCAAACTCCCGCAGCATTTAACTCAATTATCCCTTAAATAAACACAGTGTCTCAAAAGGTATTACACAACACGCTGACGAAGCAGGACAACGATCTACCAATCCATTTGGAGACATCCACCGTTTTGTGACAGGATTACTTTTTCTGCTTTTCTTCTACTTATTACAAAAAAATGTTTACTCGGTGAACAAGGAGAGAATGATTAATGACAGACACAAACAGATGGAAAAGAAATGGTAGAAAAGGGATTGGGTTAGAGAAAGCTAACTGCATCCAATTACAGTAAATGGGCTCATTTCCTCTAATCAAATAGCTCAGTTAAATATCTCAGAGGCAGATTCCCCATAGAGTTAATTTTCACACACCAGCAGTCACCCACTAAGTTTCCCTCTCTCTCTCTTTCTTTTTGGTGCTACTTATTACCTTATTTTCTCTTTTAACTGCATTTCTCTCATCTAGCTTCTGCTCTCTCATTCAAATCATACAACAAGCAATATCAGCACTGCCCTCTTCACTGACCACACTAGTTCTTCAAAGGAAATGGATACTACATGAAGTAATTCCTCTACAAACTCTGGGTTGTTGAGCTTAATTAAATACTCGGTGAAAGTCATTGCATCAGTATCATAACATCTACCCAGTCTATCCAGTGTCCAGTCACATGCAGAGATGCATCATCTAGCAGTTCAATGACAGAACTGAATCAAAGGACTTTTATTTTACTCTATTAGAATAAGATCTGATGACTTCTTGGCACTTCTGATGGCAGTGAACTCTCATTGTCATGTCCAAGAAACCAGTTTAAGATTATCTGAGTATAAAGTGTGCATATCTAGAGATGATTCTGTGGGAAAATCCCAGTAGGTGAGGAGTTTCTGAAATAATAAGACCACCAACAACCATGCCACATTCAATGCCACCTAAATCACCTTTCTCCCCCTCCATCAGTTTAAACTTTAGCAGGTTGTCTTGACTATGTCTACATGCCTAAATGTTATTGCCACGACTCGAGGGTAAACAAAAACAACATATTAAATACTGAAACTTAAAATATGACTGCTTGAACAAAATGCTCCCTGCTTGTTTGCATATCATGCTAGGAACACTTTTTAAAAAAAGGTGTGACAGGAAAATAAAAAAGTTGTTGAAATATGCTGTATCTAATAAGCCAGCAACAATAACAACAAATCTGTAAAAGAAGGCAACAAACTAGAATGTAAAATGTTTTGTAATTTTACAGTGGTTTGAATATGTCTTTAAAGTTTTCTTTTAAAAAAAATGCATTAATTTAAAAAGAAACAACAAAAAAAACATGAATCTTCTTAGTTTTAATATTTGTGGTCTTTTTCTATTATTTTCAAATAAATATAAAACTTTGTGAAACTGAAATTGTGAAAAACAATACATTTTGTTTTTATGTATATTTCAGAGAATCCTTTTTTGTACTTTGGTATTTCTGAGTACCAATAAACATGTATGTCTTAAATAAAAAGGGCAGTAAACAGGTTGACGTGGACCACAAAATGACCAAATATACATGTCATGCTCCGATATGCTGTCTATATTATAGATGGACTTTTATGGATCCCTCATGATAACAGTTGAACTAATCTATTAGAGAAATGCACTCAAACACACTCATCTGCATCCACAGATATACTGAATGACTCCTGATCACATACACATGGCTAAAGCACATGTGCTTGTAATGATCACAGCACCGAACAAATACAGGCACATCCTGTACACACACAAAACCAGTAGTGCTTTTTTGCTTTTGTATTCACTCCTAATCCATTACTGTGAGATAAACACGTGGCACTTCCAGTGCCTTGAAGGTTGTGTCACATAATGAAAGTAATAAACACACAAAGCGTATTATAAAATTTCTAATCCAGCTCATTTTAAGCTCTTTATGCGTTCTTGAGATCAGGTGCTTGGGTTCCAAAATATAGAGAATCAAAGCAAGGCCAGAAATTCGATTACTACACGGCTGGTGGGCAGGCTAGTTTTCCTTTGAGACAGAAAAAAGCCTTGGCATGAGACGGGGAGAGAGAGCTGACTGAAAGCTAGAAAATTTTGATTTTAAAGACTTTGTTCTGCCCATTTAATGTAGAAATATTAAAAGGAGAACTATTTGAAAGTGAAACTGACTACTGAACTTTGGCACCATAAAGGCAGCATATAATCTACAAGTCGGGCATAAAGTATTTACAGCGTATTTTTAGACAGGACAACTTAATGTAGACTTGGCTCTTGAAATTAACACTACATACATTACATTGGGCCTTCCATTTCTTGGTAGAGAAAATCAAAAGTCCTTTGAGCTCAGCAAGATGCTTGAACTCTTGTCTGCAGAAGCCACAGAAATGTTAACACACCATTTGTTTAATGTGTAGCAGGTCATGCTTAAAGCCTCAAAACCTTTACATTTCCTTCAACTCTTTCCTTCTTACTCAGAAAAAATCCAGTTCTCAGTCACACAAGCCCATTCTTTGCCAACTTTCAATCAGCTAAAGCAGCAGCTCTAAGTGTTCTCCGAGGTTTTTAGCCCGAGTAACCACATAATCGCTGAAGGGTTTTGGCTGCTCTCCACCTGTTTCGTTTTCTAAAAAATGCTACTGAGCTATCTGCCAGTTGACTTAAAGGCAAGGAGGGGAAGATTGGCAGAAGAAGAAGAACGCTTACTTTTAACACAGATGATTAATTATACTTCAGAAATAACGATATCAAACTATTCCTTAATTTACTGTTAATTAGTTAGTTAAAAAAAATTTAGATTTCTTTTCTTTTCTTTTTTTTCTTTTTTAAGCGCAATCAGAGTGAAGTCAACTGAAGAAAAAACAATTGTGGGTTTTTTACAAGTTTATGTAAAAACTAGTTAAAGGTGAAACCGGGGACTTACCATGCTGTTCAGCTCCGAGTCATCATAGCTGTCTAACCGATGAGCCACAGGCCCCCCAAGGGGCTCAAGACCCTCTTCATCCCACATGTAGGTTCCACCAGAGCTGTTGGAGGGTGACAGCTCCACAGATGAAATCTGAGGGGCATCAGTCTGCTGTGGAGATAACATCAGTGATCCTTGGGACTCCTGCATAGGACTTTCTTCCTTATGACCTGCAACCACAAAGACAAAAGGCAGAATAAATGCCACAAAGAATAGCACTGTATCTATTTGAATTTGCTTTCCATAGGGTGAACTTTACCAGTCAGATCCACAGACTCCCAGTCACTGGTCTCATTTAGGAGGCTGTCTAGGTGGGTATCACTGGCAGCTTTTCTGTTGTCAGGCAGGTCCCCATCACTCAAAACATCTCCCACACTGTCAAAGTCATCTAGAAACTCCTCACTGATGTCACCTCTCTCTAGAGATGAAGCAGAAGATAAGGACATGTCCTCCAGGGTCTCGCCTGCTGTCTGACCAGCTTCGCTGTGCCCAAGTGTACCGCTTCCTCCTCCTTTTCCTTCTGCATCTCCAGAGCTTCTGTCACTTTCACTTTGTGAATCTACTTTTTCAGCCTTGTAGGTTGATTCATTCTCTAGTAGGCCTACACAATCAGAGGCAGTTGAAGAGCTGATATCTTCCTTAATGTTACCTGGAAAAAGAGACTTCTGCTGTTGAGCATGCCCAGTTCTTGGCAATTTGTAGCACAATGACCCCCCACTGCTTGCCATTGACTTAGTCAACATGCTACTGGGGAGCAGAGGCTTCCTTAAAGTACGGGGAGTAGTTGGTATTGTAGTGATCAAAGGGCCAGGCAGAGAGGATGCAACTGAAGAAGTTTTGTTGTACTGAAGTCCTCCAACCCCACCTAAACCACCTGAACCTCCAAGGCTGCCATGCAGTCCTAAACCCACTCTTCCATTACTCAGTTGAGGGGGTTTGAGAAAACTACTCCGAGGAGGCCGCAGCTGAGTGTTGGCCAGAGGCTTGGCTAGTTCCACAGCTCGATTAAAAGAGAAAGACCGTGTCATAGGCTCACTGGTGGGCGAGGGAATCTGTTTAAAGTGAGTGAAACTATTTGAGCGAACCATGTTGTCCAGTGCTACAATCTTCAGGCTCTCACTGGACTGGGACAAGCTGTCTTGAGAGTTGCTTCTGGTAGAGCTAGAGCCTAACCTTGGTCGCACAAGGCGAGACTCCAACCCTGTCTGAGTAGGAATGCTTGCGCTATTACTATCGGTTTTAGAACTTCCATTCATAGGGCTCTGCCCTAACTTGGTCCCCACTTTGGGAGTCATCTTTGAGGATTGCTTTTGAATAGCCTTTGGGCTTGAGACAGCCACCATCAACGAGCCTGATCTGCGCATCTTAGGTGTTGCTGGAGAGCCATTCTTTACTTCCTTGATCACAGAAGGAAGCTGTGTCTGAGCCTTGTCTTCACTTCCATCCTCAGGGGCGGTGGGAATGGATGGACTAGAGGGGTTTACCGCCTCATCTCTCTTCAATTTCAGGGAAAAAGGTGAAGCTTGGATCACACCATTTGGGCGTGTTGCTGATGGAGCAACCTTTCCATCTTGAGTAGGGGTGGCTGGATGTGCAGAACCATTAGACAGGGCGCTGGCACCACTAGTTGAGGAGCGTCCACCGAACTTAGGCAGTCTGGATACCATGGCAGACCTGATGGGTGCTTTTTCTTCCATTAGATGCCACCAAAGGCATGGAGCGGCATGGAATTTTGCACAGCTGAGGAAAACAAAATTGACATAAAAACAGAATAACATGTAATTAGAGTGTCCATAACTTTACTTAGTGATAAAGTATCACACGGTAAAACATTTGAATCAATCACTAGTCTTTTAACGTGTCTTATTTATATATCAATCCTGCTGTCTAAATAACAAACAGTCTAAATAAATGAAAAACAAATCACACCCCAACCCCCACAATGTTTTTATCTATCATTCAAAAAAATTATTATTACTTTTATTTTTTTAAATGATGTCAGAAAACCAGTAAAAACATGTTAATTCGACTTTCATGTGTTTTTCTGGTGGCTCTGTGATGTTCAGTGTAAAAACCTATGCAACTGAAAACCATGTTGTACGATCTAACAGATCTGTATAGTCGCTAATTGTTTTGATCCTTTTCTAATGCTTATCCCACTTGGAGTTGTTATTATAACAGAGCATCTTTTCCTCTGAGTGACATCAAAACCTACTAATGAAAGCCCAACCCAGAAAGCAGAATGCCAAACGCATTATACTGCAACTAGCAAATGCACTCAGACGCACAAGCACACACATGCAATCGTGTGTTCTCATCAGCAATGCTATTATAATTACCTAGTAATTATCCAGTAATAGTGCTAATGATACTCCTTTCCACCTGTCGCAACGGTTGCATGGCTATCTTCTTTTCATAGACTGTTTACTGCGAGTGGAAACAGGAATTAATCTGGCAGGCATGGGGACCTGAAACTTTGTCACGCCAAGTTTGTCTTGGTGTGTGCATGCAGACCCATGAGAAACAAAAAGCCTCTGCCCTTTCAGCTGTCTCATAACCACAAATTTGAATCACACATGGTAAATCTGATGTCTCTTCACTGAACTCTGTTGGAAACATTTGAGAATTCTTAGATATAAACTGCTGAAATTAAATAAATGTCTTAATTTTAGTAACAAGTTCATAGAATAATTAGCTTTATTTATTTTTTTGAGCTTTACAGATGAATAGCCCTGCACCTGGCACTGGTTTTGGAGAATTTGCTTCCAAACTGTCTCGCCAACGAAAAAAAAAAAAAGAAAGAAAAGAAAAAGTGGGCAAATTGGTAGACACTGCCTGTGGGACGAGGGGAAACCAGAGCTGGGAAGGTGGCCAACAAAATGAATAGTGAATAGAGGATATACAGTATTAAATCCAATGAAGGGAGAATACAAGCCTGTTCCCTCTCACTCATTGTTTGATTCATTCAGTTTCAATCACCCATGTGACAAGTGTACATGTGTTGGTGGTGCACCTGTATGTTATATCCATCTGGCTAGGGAATACTACAAATTGAAAAGTTGGTGATACCCAGATGGCTGGTGTAGTTAGCAGAAAGCAAACAATCTGTGTGAGGAAACAAAGCAGTTACCAAAACTAAGTGCCAACAGAAAAAAAAAAAAAAACCTACGGTTACACCAAATGTTATTTAAAAATACAAGTTATCATTCAAGAAAAGCTTATTGTGTTGTAGCTCTGTGGCAGGTCAGGAGGTTACAAACACACATACTGGAGCAATAATTCAATCAACTCTGAAGAGGTGGACGGGGTGTGCTGCGTCACAATGTGGGTCTCCTGTCGTGGAAAAGCCTCTGTGCTACAGCGTCCCACATTCCCATGCAGACAAACGTGCTCAAACAGACTCTACCACGGAAGTGTCTGGCAATGCCACCTTCCTAATCCGTCTCATAAACACACACGTGTATTGATGCAAAATACACACACTTACACACAGATGAAGAAAAAAAAAAATAAAAATCAGGTCAGCATGTGCAGGCAGGGCAACCAAAGCCTCTTTGCCCTGGAGGGGGTAGTGACTGTGCCTGTCTGTGTGTGTTTAATGGGTGGTGATTAGACTAAGGGTTTTTGCAACTGTCAGTGGCCTCACAACCTTTCCAGTTTCATTCATATCTACAGTGTCAGGTCACTACCACATAGCAGCAAATGTGGCAAATACTTGTTCATCTGGGTCATCGCACCCATCACTCAGCCACTGAAAGTTATAATCAGTGAGTTTCTGCCTGTTTACAGAGATGCCGCAAGGAAAAATAACACCGTTGAGGTTTCCAACCTTTTATTAACTGCAAGACAAATGTGTCGGAAAATTCAAACAAGTGGACAGAGAGATGCTATAGGACCTTAAAATATTTAAATAACTACAAATCAGCAGGCAAATAATGTCCTATCATCACAGCCTTGGAAGTGTTAGCATTCAGATGAGTACTGTCTATATTGATTTTTATATACTTTCAAATATAAAAAAATAACCCATTTTTGTTGGCTGAATAATTTCACAAAGTGAACGGCCTTTTACTCATTTCTATGCACAGAATAGGCTTCCTAACCAGCTCGGTTCCAATCAAAAGTACAAAGACAAAGGTCAGCACAACACAGCCACAAATACAAAAAATCCTAACTGACTGACACACATTCAGAGTAGCGCAGTAAACCGTGCAGACCATCTGTCAAACGCTCATATCTGGAGACTTGCCCCTCCCCCATAGCAAAGTCCTGGTAAATAAGTAAATATCCCTTTGGTGAAATCAGGTTTGAGGTCTGAACTAGAACTAAATGCTTTTTATGTGACTCCAGTGGTAAAATAGCCTAGGAATAGCCTAGCTGTCAGGATTATTAGCATCCTTCTCTGAACTGAAAAATGATGTTACGGGAAAGCAAAATACCTACAGAGAGGTTTACCGAGTGAAGTTGTAAAATATGACAGTATCATTATAAGAAGTCTTCTGTGATATGCAAAAGCAGCAGAAGAAGGGTTGACACGAGTAAGATTAAACTAGAAAAGACAGAGACGTAAGTGCAATTAGAATGGGAGAAACAGAAGGACGAGACTCAAGGCACACTTTTCCTGCAGAGAGATCCTCTGCTGGACGGGCAGCTTAGCATCCCAGCAGTGATCCCTGTGTGTGAAATGAACAGTAAAGTGACATGACATCTTTTCTTCCTCTCTGTCCCAGAGGGACGGTGCACTTTATTTCCTCATGACAGTCAGGGTACTTGGCTTTCCTTCATTTTAAAACTCAGGGGACAGCCATGCAGAAAGCACCCGGCAGAGGAGCAGGAAGGCTGAAAAATTTGATCTGGATTAGTAAGGTCGTTCATTTCTCTTCTGGCAAAGCTTTCACTTTTGATGCGCACACATGCACCCAAACTACAGAGACACATTCTTCAGGAGTAACAGGATGGATGCAGATAGGATGCGACAGCCTGGGGCTATGATCTATTGGGTCATTGGGGCTACGCATGAATGGAGGTGCTCTACTACACACAGTAAATCCCCATTCCTGCTGTTTATCCCCACAGCTAATCTGTCCCCAACTCCCAGTGCTCATGGTTCCCTATCATTACAAAGCCTCTATACCATCTCTCTACAGAGCAGTATGTCAGGGTACATCCATCTTTCCTCTTCTAGCTTTCCATCAGCAGACTTTTAATAATTTAAGGGATGAGAAGTTTATTTGACTTTATTCAAACTCTGCAATCAGAATACTACAGCACAGGGGATATCAAGGAAGATGCAATGTTTCTAGTGGGATTCATATCAATATTTTCACTCATTTCCTCATGCACTAACCTTACAATCCAAAGTCAAATATTAGTTAGCACCATGGCTTGTACTTGGTACATAATTTTAATTATAATAAAATAAAAAAATAAAAAAAGAAATGCTGTTTTACACCACAAACTATAAATATTTACTATTATAGCTGATGAAGACAATTTCTACAAAATGATAAGATTTAAGTGCCTTAAGATATTTGAGGTTTCTACTACGCAATTCCCATCTTTCTAACAAAACTACTGTTGGGTCATTTTTAAAGTGGTACATTTTAAGCAGCGCTTAAGTTGAAGGGGTTGAAAGCAACAACTATATTACCTCCTGTGGGACTGAACAAAAACAACAACACCATAAAAAGAAACAAACACCTTGTAAATAACAATTGGTTGCTTAAAGTGAAATTTTCATAACAGCATACAGAACACTGTATCAAAGTTAGGCGACTAAAAGAACTGGAAAAAAAAAGCTACAGTGGGAAAAACATGAAAGGAGAGAGGAAAGATTGAGTGAATGAATGAAAACTAAATGAAAACCCTCTTTTGGCATATGCTGTGATATGGAAGGTGCAACTTCCCCCTTCTCTGTAGCTTCCTACTCTACTTTCCATCTTCCTGTCCATCTTTGTTAATCTGTCTCTCCTGTTGCAGAATAATATGAATCAACTGATACATTATCCTTGTCTGAAGAGCACGGTATGTCATCCAGCCGGCTCTACTGTGTGAGAATAAAGCTCTGAAGTCTATGGGCCACGCCAGTCATGCCTATTCAACCCTATATTTAAGCAGTTTTACCATCAACTCAGTCATTAAGAAATTGTGTCAACCAACT
>VOQK01023941.1:25677-36861 GCA_015052645.1 Benitochromis conjunctus | reverse complement strand
AGTTTGCAGTTAAATTGCTGCTAATGCAGGCTGAGACAGTGTCTCTTTAGAAAACTAAGCAGCTGGCAGAAGGAGCAACAATACTGGAATTCGGGTCTCTGTAATAGCTGTGACACCATAATTTAAGAATAACACCTTCACTATGGAGAGCCTACTGGAGGAACTGGGAGATGAGGGCCATTTTCCTTATATCATTTCATTGCCTGCAGAGAGACTTTGGAGACTTTTGGGCTTCGCTGCCATTCTAATAACAGGTATTGTTACCTGAAACTTTTCTGGAGTATAACTAGTGCCTATGCTTCTATTTTCTCTCCAGGCTGACATCTAAAAGTGTGGAAAGCTTCTGCTCATCATGGCAGGAACCCTGATTTGCTGCACAGCTCACTTCTCCATCTGTATTCTGTCTCAGACCTTCCTTCTACAAACACCCCAGTGGCTCTCTGGTAAAATAACGGTGATCTGATGGTGATTAATGCCTACCTTACTGCTAAGAAGTTCTTCATTTTGAATGACCTATTCTGTCATGAGGAACTAGATTTTATGCTTTTCTCTGAGACGTGGCAGCATGACAACAACGTCTCAGATTTCTCAAAAGTATGTTCAACACACTGTTCGTTTTTCTCTGCACCACAGATTTCTAGTTGAGGAGGTTGAACTGCCAAAAAATTGTTTAAAAGACATTTTTGTGTCAGTTGACTTTTTCAGTCTCTAGTTACTCCATCGAGCTGATTATAATCAAAACTGCAGAAATTCACCGATTGTATGGTATTATAATATATAAAAAACCTGGTTCTGCTGCATATTTAAGTCTTTCTTTCTACTGTTAAAAGTAGGCAGAATTATGATAACCAGTTGTATCAACATTCTTGTTGAACATATGTCAGACACTACTACTACTACTAAGGAGTCCCTCAGCACTATAAACTCTTATTTTGGTTCAAAATGTTCTTTTGTCCATCTTTTGTTCTTTTGGCATTGAACTCAGCCCAGAGGGCAATATTTGATTCCTCTCTGGGCTTTGACTCAGATGTAAAATGCATTTCCCATTCTTGTTTCTTTCATTTAAATTACTTTTTTCTTTAAATAACTGATGGCTTCTGACTGCTGACACATTCTAGTAAGCAAGCTCAAATTACTGCTATTTTACATTATTTACAATGGTTTGCAAAAACATTAGAAATCATTGAGCCCTAAATAGACAAGCTCTAGAGTATTTCACCTGTCTTCTTCTATATTGCGTGCTCTCTCTGATATCTTTAACAAGAACAGGTTTTCTACTGGGAGTCTTATTGGTATTTAATTCTTCTGTGCCTTAAATTTCTTTTAATAGTTTTATATTGCTATTAACCGTGCTTTAGTACATTTTTCTTGTGATTCATGCTGTTTTTAAAATTTTATTTTAGTCTATTTTGTTGTATAGCACTTCATTGCTATTTGTCTGTGAACAGCAGTTTATAATTAAACTTTTCGCTTACTTTCCATTCTGCCTCTCTGTCATGTCTCTTTATCCTCGAGTTCTGTGTGTCACCCCTCTGTCTCTCTACCTTTTTATTCTGTCTCTATCACTCAACTCTGCTTCACTATTTCTATGACAGAGGGACGATTGAGAGATAGAAGCGTGACAGAAAGATGGATTACAGAGTTAAACCATTTTCACACAAGAATTTTGGCCACTGTCAGGAGAGTCAGCTCGGGATATTATCTGAAGAAAACCTTTGTCACATGTAGCACAACGTGCGTCTGCTTCAGACATCTTCCCACTACTGGAAACACTGTTGGGTTTATTTAAGGGAGCTTCAAGAATGCATGAGGCAGAACGCATAGCACCAACCAACTTTAGCTGCAGCTGCACCATTCGCACACTTTTGCAATCTTTGCACTCAGAAGCTGAAGCAGAATCAATTTAATATCTGAATTTTTGTCAGACATTTGCAAGTGTACATACCTGTCTGTTGGGTGAAGAAATGTTCTAGACTGTGAAAATGACTTTAGAGAAAGAAGCTAGAGGTTAGATTATAAGGATGCTGCGTACAATTAAAGGCCTTATGGATACAGTTAAATAGTTACTTGTTATTAACTTGATAATGAGCACGGAGCTGGTAAATGCATTTGCGGTTTTTAGGTTTTTTAATGTTGTTTTGTGACTCGGTTACTGGTCACTGTTAAACATCTTCACATGAAAATGAAACTAGAGTACGTGGCTGATTTTTTTTTCCAAAAGTGTCTTTCTTTATCCATTAGTTTACACAGTAGAGTGGACACGTGGATTTACTGACAACGTCAGCTAGCATGTTTAAAGGTCCTTTTTCCTTTTGAGGGCTTCGATCCTCTCTCTGGATTACTGTCGACAAAGTGCCTGAAAAAAGATAAACACGTCGTTTCCTAACAGAACATATTTTACTTTAGTCAGAATCTAAATGGAAGGTTATGAGGGTGTTAAAATCCAAACTTCACCTTTGAATGAACTCAAAGATGGATGCCATCTCCTCCTGGTATTCGAGGTTAAATACGTACAAGGCTGCAAAAAGTGCAGCCAGACCCGCCAGGAGGGTACATGCCCTCAAACATGGCCTCACCTTCAGTGCTGACCATCCAGCGCCCGATGGACACGGTTTCTGCTGAAAACACAATGCCAGTACCTTTTAAACATGTTTTTTGAAATGTAAACTATATATTATAGAATTCTGAACTGATTCTTTTAAAATTAGGCTACACTCAAAATATGCAGGCTCAAAATGCTCACATTAGGTAATGTAACAGGGCAGCGTGAGGAAGACCAAGACACAGTATGGTGGAAGCAGGAGGCATTTATTTGCCCACATATAGCTCTACGGCCATAACAATCACTGGCATGTCAAGCCTTTTCACAGCACAAACAATCACTCTCCTATTTAATGACAATTATCAGCCTTGAATTAGCTCAGCTGTTAAGGACTAAACCATTTTTTTTTCTGTGAGGTGAGTTTTCCAAATTCCAATCTTCCACCAACACTCTACAACACACCATTTTAATAAATAAAAAAAATATATATACATTTTCATATGATTAAATATTTTTACACTTTACCAAAAATCCAACACACAGAGATTCGCCACACTCCCTCAACCCACGGCCTCTCCTGGAACCTTTAAAACGTGTCCGGACCCCCAGAGAAACATTTGCCCAAGCACCCTGGAGAGGACGCAGAAAAGACAGAAAGAGTAATCACATCTCAACAGGAGCTTTTTGCACCAACCTTTACCTCTAGACTTTGCACACACATTTGTGTGAAGTTTTCCTTAATAGTGAACCTTATTTGCTCCCAGTAACAATTCTTTGCCTCCTCACAGACAACCACCACACTTCTTGCTAATTATTAAAATACTCAATAAATATTCAATAAATAATGAACCTCTTGTGTGCAAATGTCATTTATGTGCAAATCTATGCGATGTGCAAAGTGCGATGCTAAATAAACTAACAGTTAAAGTGCTTTTAATAAAGTGCAAAGGTGCTCCTAAACTGTTGCACAAGTTACAATACAAATAATACTAATAAGGGAGTCCTCTTCCTTACAGGTAATCTGATTACATGTACATTTTTCTGTGTGACTGTATTATGTAAAGACAGTATAAAATGTTAAAATGTTAAATTTAATAGAATCTGGTCAAATTAAGTTTACTTCATTGGCATCCCTTCAGATATTTACCAAGCATTTTGTCCTTAATGATTTTTGATTTTGTGTATCTCAGTTGCATTTTACTAAAAATGATTGCTTTATGCTTCTGAGGGCCAAGAATCATGTTTTGAGTGTGACTACAAAGAGGCATTTGGAACTAAAAAAACAGATTCAAATGCATTACTGTTAAACTATAAATGTATTACTTCTAACTGGCCTTTGATCGAATCAACAAGAAAATGCAGCGCCTCCTAACACAACCTCTATAACCAGTCACTGCTTTACAAACAAGAAACACAAATTTAAGAAATATCTTTAGGTGTACTGCCTCCGCCTTATGCTGTCAACTGCACTTACTCCGGCTGACAGCTGGAGAGTTTTAAACTAATGACTGTATAAAAGATAGACGACCTGGCTCCACATTTCCTGAAATTCTTCAGTTTGAATGACAGAAGAAGTCATTTTTCCTGCAACTTCAGACAAAAGAGGGTCAGCTCTTTATAAGAACGTGACATCATCTGGATTTTCAGGCCAATTATCAGTAACTTCCATTGCTATTACGGCTGAGGAGACTTCACACCTAGCCTCAGAATAATAGCCTCCTCAGTGCTCCCTTGACATGTGTCTGGCTCCTCGAACGATAGCTCCTATCCGACTGTGCTATGTCTTTCCTCTATGATATCTTAATAAATGTGAAATGAATATTGTCAAAACAGTAAGATTTTTTTTTAGCACTGTGCCCTCTTTCAAATGATTTTTCAGATTACAAAAGAAGCCATTATATACAATAATGACTAATACTGTGTAAAAAAATTTCCAGTAAATCTAATTAAAAATATTTAGCTGCCCAGGACCATCAGATAAGAAATAGGGAATTCAATAATGGTGCAAAAATAAAGAAAAAGGGCATTGCTGTTAAAAATGTATGTTACGCAATCAAAAACAAAATAAACAGATAATTTATACAGGTATATACTTATCTTTTAAACAAAATACCAGTGTTGTTTGGCGTCTAACTGGCATGGCACCAACACTGAAGTAACAAGAACATTTTTTTCTGTCTGACAGCTGAAATCTAACTTAATAACAAGTTGCTGCTTTACAAGCAATAAATACAAGCGCCAACTCAAATATAAGTAATAACTTTAGGTGTACTGCCTCTGCCTTATGCTGTCAACTGTACTTACTCAGACTGACAGCAGGACGGTCTTAAACCAATGACTGTCTAAAAGATGGACGACCTGGCTCCACCTTCTCCTATTGTACGAAAACGAAGCCGAAGTTTCCCGCTTACAGGAGCTGCGGGCCAAGACGGAGATATCAATGGCTGGACTTGTTTTTGCTGGGAATCACTTTGAGGTTTTTCTCACAAAACTCTAAGCTAAACACTGTTATGGTTAAATTAATTTAGCTTTTTTGCATTAGTTTAACTGCAAAGGAAACTTCAAAAGAAAACGCTGGCTTGGTCTCAGTCTAGTGAGCTAACAGCTATTAATGCAATTAATGCCACACAGAGTGGCTACATGGCCGTCACAGATGAAGTCAATGGAATGGATATAGAAATCAAGGAAAGACAAGAGACCTGTGGGTGTGATCCATCCCTGTTCCTGCAAATCTAATATGTGAGTGTGTACCGAGCCATAAAACACCACAGATAGGACAGTCCAAATAAAATGCATCTATCCAAATTCCACCAAGTACCCTCAGTTGAACCTATGCTGGCCAAAATCCAGCAGAACTTAATTTGAATCCTTTGTTGTAAAATCAACAAGAGATCAGATAAAATTGAAAACATTTATGCATTTATTTATTAAGTAATTAGCTTTGAGATCTCTGATAGGATTTTCTTGGTCATTCTATCCTTCACCAAGGTACAAACCTAACTCATATCAGTGCCACTTGTTTTGCAGGACTTGTGTCAATTCCCTAAAGTTTGTCTTTCTTTCTCTAGTACAGCACATCATCACTCTCACCAAGTGGGAACTCAGACTGTCATTATGTACGTCCATATGCAGCTGTTGCTCTCTGCACATATACAGCGTTGTCTCTATTAAGATGCTCAACACGAGTTTTTATTTTGTTTTGAAGGGAGTAGCATGCAATTTCATCAATCGAGCATAAACTGGCGTACTCAGAAAAGCTCTTTGAATACTGTTTGACAATTTTGTGAGCAACAGCACAGCACCGTTCTTTGCTTTGGTTCATCATCTCGTTTCATCGACAAGGACGCAAATCATTTTGCAGTGATCGGGGATGAGAAGTCTACTTCCATTTGCTACTCCATGGCATAATTCGCTTGGTATTTGGCCCCAGAGAACCTGAAATGAGTCAGCCCACATAATGGCAGTGGCTGAACAAAAGGTTGGTGAGCTCATGTTGTCCGAGGTGACAGTGGAGGAGAAGGAAGATGGCAATTTTGCATGAACATCACCACATGGATTTGTTCTGCAATTAATAGAAAGTGAAATAAAACACACCAATAAAGTCACTACAGACATTACAGTAATAAAAATAGACATTACAGTAATAAAAATGTAATATTTTAGGACATTTCTACCGTCATAAAATCCACAGAATGCCACAGTAAGCTGTCTTAAAGCAGCCTACGAGCTTGCAAATCTGAATGGACAGGAATATATCTGAAGGCTCCGCACCAGGAGCTCCCTCCACATACTTCAGATCATTTGTGCATTCCACACCCCAAGATAGAAAGAAAACAGGCAGCACTCTGGAAATAGCCAACTGTACTTCCTCCTCCAAAGTTGAAAAGAGGGATGAAGACCAAGTACTGACAAGCCACACAACTTGTACCTTTTTGCAGGTGCCTCAGAAAGGCAACAAAGGCCCTGATTAGCAAGCATTACAAGTAAAGCTGTCTAAGATAATATGTACAACATCTCTTTGATGATAAGTCCATCGTTTGGATCCAAATACAGTTCCCTCGTCACATTTATAAAGCATAAGAAACATGTTTTTTTGTATGTAGTCCCTTTCATTTCTGCCTCATGTCTAACTTACTGTTCAAATGGGCAACAGCTTCTCCCATATCCTCACTGTAACGTGCTAGGAGAAATAATCGGTTCCCTTATCAGTAACAAGGGAAGGAAAGAGACTGCCAGCATTCAAGCAGGCTAGAAGTAGCTGATGTTTTTCAGCAAGAGTAAAACACAAGTTTTTATAGTTGTGCAATCACAGGAAACACCATTTCTGAATAGCATCTAAGTTTATCACTTCCACTATTTACCTCTTATGGTTTATCATGTGCGTTATTGCCTTGGCACCTGAGCTGAAATAGGCTTCTGTTCAGACTCACCGTGAAGTGCTTCTCAACTTTAACCAGATGTTTGATCCATAAAGCCAAATCATACACTTTCAAAGAGCTCATGTAATATGTAGCATAGTAGTATGATTCAGTAGTTAATCAAACTTTACCCCATTTTCTCTGTTCTAAATTATTGACTTGGACACAAATGTGGATGGGTCAATTTCATAAAACTTGCAAAAGAAGAAACTGTAAGATGAAATTTTCAACACAGCAAGTTAGACTGGCTAAACTACTTTGAATAACAGGAGCAAGAATTTTCCCTGCAATTCAGATAAAACAGGGCCAGATTGTTTTCAAAGAATGTGACATTATCGGCATTTTCAGGGCGATTGTCTGAATGTCCCATTGTCATTTGTCTGAATGTCCCATTGTCATTTCAGCTGAGGAAAACTCACACCTGCCCTCCGAATGAAGGAGGACAGCCTCATCAGTGCTGATGCTATACTTGCACATAAACCACTACATTGGACACTGATGTGTCACTCCATACTAAATTCATAAGTCAAAATGTATGTTGTCCTCCTAAGTGAAAAGTACATGTTTAAAAAAATGAAGTTCAGAAATCTTTTTTCATGCCTAAAGATGAACAAAAATACTTAAGCAAAAAAATACGGATTGAGGTTGTCATAATTCATGCATGAAAGGGTTAAAAATGAAAAATGATGGAATTGGCATCACGGTAAAGAAGTGTCAACATCTCACCTACAGTTTCTCAAATTTTGAGTCTGATAAAAGTATATCTTATACTACCATACGTGTAAAAAAGGAGATGACACTGTGCCTACTAGATCAGCATCAGTTGAACACTTTCCTGAAAGGAAGGATTTTATGTAGCATGACCATGAAATTAAATGAAATCCATCATTAAATAACTTGTTTTATATCTAATGACTTATGCTTCTTTTTCATTCAAAGATAAGGGAAGATTTCAAGAATCTGCCAAGAAGAAAAAAACTGTTCCTTAAATTCAATTCAATTCAATTTTATTTATATAGAGCTAAATCACAACACCAGTCACCTCAAGGCGCTTTATATTGTAAGGTAGACCCTACAATAATACATACAGAGAAAAGCCCAAAAATCATATGACCCCCCTATGAGCAAGCACTTTGGCGATAGTGGGAAGGAAAAACTCCCTTTTAACAGGAAGAAACCTCTGGGAGAAACCAAGCTCAGGGAGGGGCGGCCCTTTGCCGCGACCATTTGGTTTGTACCTGTATACTCTCATCATCCACCTTACTACTACTGAGTTAAACCCCCTCTTGCCCCCAGAACCTCTTTTAATTCTCTATGGCATGGATTCAACACAGTACTGCAAACGCTCCTCAGACATTTTGATCCATATTGACATGACAGCATCACACAGTTCCTGCAGATTTGTCAGCTGCACATCAATGAAGTGAACCTCCTGTTTCACTGCATCTCAAATGTGCTCTATTGGATTGACATCTGGAGACTGTGGAGGCCATATGAGTGCAGTGATCATGGTCATATTCAAGAAATCAGTTTGAGTTGATTTGAGCTTTGTGACATGGCGCATTAAGCTGCTTGAAGCAGCCATCAAAAGATGAGTTCACTGTGGTCATAATGCAGTGCTGTGGTCAGCAACAATACTGAGATAGTGGTGGTGTTTAAGGGGCCTAAAGAAAATATCCTGTACATCATTACACCACCAACAGCAGCCTGAACTGCTGATACAAGGCAGGATGTTGTTTATGCCAAATTCTGACCCTACTGTCAAAATGTTGCAGCAGAAATGGACACATGTCAGAGTGGCAACTGCAAAACTGCTGCTCACTTCTGCTCGCTTCTCTTTTTTCAGATCACTCTATAAGCCCCAGCAATGGGGAAATCCCAGTAGATCAGAAGTTTCAGAAATACTCCGGCACTTAGTTCTCCTGATCCTGACCACTCAGTTCTTCTCTGTGCACCACACTGCCGATGGTTGAGTTCCTCCTTCTATGAACTCACTGTTTATTATCCAGCAGGTAATGCTGTCATCTGCAAAACTTTTTAAATAAAAGCCAGTCCAGTAAACCACCAGCACTCACTGACAGCTCAACAGTACACAGTAGGTAAAGTTTCTGACATCGTCAACAAAGCTGCTAGTTTACAAGCTTAGTAAAAGCAGAAGCTGTGGCATATATATTTTGTTGAATTGCAATAGTTAGCTCTCAAGCCGCATGAACAACCTGTGTGAAATCATTTCTGGGAAGTATATTTTGGTAAGGAGTGGCTTTCAAAGAAAGGTTGCTGCAGAAAGGAATAAAGGAGAAGCTCCCTTAACCCTTGTGCCCGCCTCAGATTTACCAGACTATGGACACTTTTGTGTCAGGAATGCTATTAAATCATTATACATAAATAATATTTTCAGCTTTTGTTCATAAATCTCTTAATACTGTTGCTTTTGTGTGTTTCCCTTTAGTGCAAAATGGTATCAGCCACTACTCAACCCCCCCCCCCAAAATCAGTCTTCAAGCTAAACCAAAAGGCAACAAAGCATTTTTAGTTACCATTTTAGTCATTTATTTTACGCTTTGCTTATTCATGTTTTTTGTTGTGCTTTCCCTTAAATTAAAATGTTCAGTGATTTCTCAGTAAGAGAGGCTTTTGTCCTGAGACTGTTTCATTAACTATTTTAAGAGGAAAATGACTCAGAAAGCAATTTTGAAACTCCAAAGAACTCACAAATCATTATCCTCATTCAAACAGAAGAAAGGGGCAGATAATTGATTTAAATAAATATCTATCTATCTATAAAAATAACCAGTTTCTGTGTAGCCCTACTGTATATTTTTAGTGGTGGTCACATAATAGAATGGTTGTTTTTCCTTTCTAACCACTAGAGAGCAGCCTTTGCTATCTTATTGCCTTTGACTGGTCATATTTTTAAAGTTCTTCTTCTTCTGCATATATTCTCTCTCTTTTCTCTTTGGGTGTGGGTGAGCATGTGTGTCTGAAACACAAAGGGAATTTCAGCTTGAGACAATAGTGTGGCCATATGGTCTCTCTGGCTCTTAAATCATCCTGCGGTCCAGTGCCAGCTTCAATGAAAACTACTCCACCTTCCTAAATTCTCTCTCTCTCAGATCTTCTATACGAAAACATTCAAGTGCACATGGCATTAAACTAATACTGACTTCACATACCTGTTCACTTCACTGCAATCAGAAGGGGGCTGACGTGAAAGAGACTCAGAGAGGTAAGGAAAAGGAGAGCAGAGGGGCTGGATGCAGAGGGGAAATGCAAAGAAAAGATATTAAATCAAAATAAAAGAAAACACAAAGACTCTTAAAGCTCGACTGCAAAAATATTCACCCTCAGAGGAGGAGACAGAACAAGGCAACGAAGGCGAACGCTAACAAGGGAATAACAACAGAAGGAAGGAGTGACAGAGGCCCTGGTAAGATGTTTTTCCTCAAGCAGTCAGGGGATAGAAAATGACTTGTTATTCTGCAATAACTTCCTCAACTGAAAGCTGAACGTTCTCTCAGTGTAATTCAACCCTCTGCTTCCTCTGTGATGGAAAATGATTGTCTTTGGTGCTTAAAACTCAACGAGCTGCATTGTTTCCCGCTACATTATGAGAATGACTGGAAACGGGGTAAAAGTCGGTAAATTACAGCACTGCAGAAAGAACAATTAGATTATAACGCACTGATTAGCGGCATGTTCTGGGTAAACTGATCATTTTCTGCAACATTTATCTCGATTTGATTTCAACTTAATTGTAATCAATATAAAGAAATGTAAAGGAAGATACCGGAAAATATGTTGATTTGTCATTTTCCTGTCATAGACCGATTGGGTGGCTCAACCATGAAATTGAACATCATTTGTAGCTTGTTTCTGCTTCTGGGTGTTCAAACAATAAAGGTACGTTTTACTGTATCTGCCCCTAATTTATAATATATATCTATATATCTATATATATCTATATATATATAGATAGATAGATAGATAGATAGATAGATAGATAGATAGATAGATAGATAGATAGATAGATAGATAGAGATAGATATATAGATAGATATATAGATATATATAGATATATAGATATATATAGATATATATATATATATAGATATACACACACACACACACACACACACACACACACACACACACACACACACACACACACCCCCCCCCGCCCCTCTCTTTCCCCCTCCCCCCCCCCCCCCCCCCCCTTCTCACACA
>VOQK01023928.1:11723-26637 GCA_015052645.1 Benitochromis conjunctus | reverse complement strand
GGGCATCAGCCATTGTCAGCAGGTGTGGTGAGGGGAGATATGCCTCCATACCTTGGGGGGCCTGAGATGTTCCCAGAGAGGCGCAGTCCGAGGCCCAACCTGACACATAAACACAGACAAACAGGCACACACAGACACAAACGTACATTCCCACCCTCATGCACGCAACCGTACACACTCGACATTCACCCAACGTGGAGACAGACATAAATGGACACCGTACACACAATCACACTCCCCAAACGTTCTCTACATCCCAGGTCCAGGTACCCTCACCCCCTGAGTGGGATCTTGTACCCAGACCCAGATGATACCCCCTTCCCTGAGGTGGCTACAGGCAGACCAAGCCCGGCTCCGCAGTGGCAGGAAGCCCTTGCAACCCGGACCCCAATCGGACGGTCAGCTCCACCTCCAGTCCCCCACCCGCCCCGACGGCTGGCAGAGAGCGGGGGTGTGAGAAGACCCCATGCCTCCCTTCGCCCGCTCATATATAGTGTTGCTGTGTGTTGTTCTAAAGTGCATTTAAAACACTGGAGGGCATGGTGCTACCCGCCAGAAAGCAGATTTCAAAGAAAGTCTGTGGACTGCTTCCTTATATGCTGTACAGCCAGCAGGCCCTGATCACATGACCTCAGGGACAAGCTGGCTGGACTGGGGATGTTTGGGTTTCCATTTTCTCTGATATACGCTGGTGATAAAAGTCAAAAGCAGAATCTTAAAGTGGACTCTGAAGTTACTGGGGAGCCAGTGTAACCGAATACTTTTTGTTAAGACAAGTGAACAACGACAAAACACAGAAGTGATGAAATAAAGACACAAATAATAATTTACAGTTCAGAGTGAGACGCCTTGAATTTCATTTATGTGAATAAAGTACAGTTTTAACGTGAGCGTCCAGATTAAAAGGTGAGTTTAAAATTAAGATTACGTCTTCTTCTTACAGGGAATTAAGATTCCTGAAAGAAGATTCTGCAGATGTAGCAAAAAGTTTCTGTTTGAACCCTCTCTTTTAATGGTCTCAGCAGCTTTGCACGATCTCTAGCTTAATAAGTTATTGGGTATTAAAAGAGAGATACAGCTGAATGTCATCTGCATAGCAGTGTCAAGACATGTCCTTAAAAGTGTCAAAATGTGAAGAAGAGGGAGCAGAAACACCACAATAGAAAACGGAGCCTTGTGGCACACCGAAGGCAAGAGAAGTGGAAGAGGACCAAAGCTTAGAAACATCAATGTCAAGCAGAGTTCTTCAGAAATACAGACACAGAGTATCTGTGTGGGTGTAATGACATGTCATAATTTTATCTCTTGCAGATTCGGGTTTGCGCGTTCATAGCAAAGAGACTGAAGCAGAATCCGAGCTGACCTCTTCACTGAGTTTTGCCGCTGAAAACACAGAGGTGAATCAGACGGGAGCATCAGCACCGCTCGATCACATTATACCATCGACTCGGACTTCAACTCCTCCAAGAGCTACAACTCCCAGAGAGCTGACATCAGCGGCTGTGGAAGAATCAGCTGAGACAGGTGATGAAGAAATATTTATCCTTTTTAAGATGTGTTGATTTTTTATCTCAAATTATAGATGATGCAAAAAGTGATTTGGCAGAAAAAGGACAAGGGGTGTGGTCAAAGCAAGGGCTTAGGGTGGCACCGCCCTCACCCCCACCCCTCATAGAGTTGTAGATTAACTTTCTCGTATGGACAATCTAAAGTCTTTTTTTGAGGGGGTAAAAAGTGTTTTCCTAAGGAATTATTGTCATTTTCATTATAGCTATGTAAGTCAAATAAAAATATAATATGGATTAAAGCTCTTGAAATAATTAAAGATACAAATTTTTGGTAAAGTGTACTGTTTGTTTTTGACACTGCCCTCTGGTGGCAGTGTACATGCACAACAGTCTACAGAGCTCCTCGTAGGACCGGTGCACAGCCATGCTGGCCCCTTAAAGCATGTTTATGGAGACAGGATGTTCATTCACAATGAAAAAATCAACACAACATGATGAATTTTTAACCAGCTGTCAAGTAGTTTGGTTTATTCTTTTATTTTTATTTTTCTGATTTCCCGTGACTGTGGAGTGTTTTGGGTATTTGTCTTGTAGGATGTTACTGGTTGGATTGCGATCGTTGTATTTTGCCCTTGTCTGAGCTTGTGTGAGACTCTTAGTAAAGCACTGGAATGAAGCTCTTTTGCCTCCTTATTAACAGGTTTAATCTTTGCCTCAACAACAACCACCATGAGTCCCTCCGAGTCATCTGAGGAGGAAGGAAATGGGAAAGAGGAGGAGGACAATGAAGAGGAGCAGGAGTCTGGTGAGAACTGTGAGTTCATACTGTATCACGGGAACTCAAGAATAAATCAGGCCTTTGAGAGTCCTGAAAGACTTCACTTGGACTCATTGGGAAGTTTCAATATTCATGTTTCTTTTTTTCATCATCAGTCTTTGATGTGCTCAAAACGACAACAATGAAAACGGCAACAACACCGTCAGCCACAACACTGCAGAGCGTCGCAGAGTCTGATAAACTGACAGGACGATCAACAGTGACCACAAGGAAAACTCCTCAAACAGGTCAGTTTGTCACAGGGGGACAGAAATCTCAGCTTTATCTATAAAGTGCCGCTCACAACAATTATCAGACTACGAGAAAACCCTGACAATCAGACAATCCCCTATGAGCAGCATTTGGCTGCAGTGGGGAGAAAGAGCTCCCTTTTAACAGGAAGAGACCCGTGTTACCTGTAAAGTCAGACACTTTAACATGGGAGTGTATAGAGACTCTTGGAGCCTTCCTCTATGTAGCTTGCTAATCAATCTAGCTAGTTAGCTTTAGCTGTTGTCATTAGCAACCGCCACCATATTCAATTATGGTGACTTGTTATTAAAATCTGCAGTTTAGCGATGTCCAGAATGCTAACACTGAGGCGTTAAAAACACGGAGTCCAAAAATCAATAAGCTATGTCACAGTGGCTGCTTCCATCTTTTAAATACAGTTTGTCTTTTCATGTACTAGAATGAGTTTGTGTGACTCCTTTGTGGGTTTTCAAGTTGTACAACACAGAGGAGCAACGTGTAACTCTAACAGACGCAGGCGGTTCACCAGGAGTCTTTGTCCTTCAAATAAAAGAGACGTGATTCAGATTTAGACTCTTTCCTCGCCGCTGCTTCCCAAACACACACTGAGAGCTGCCAAATGGTTTGATCGAGTGTCACAACCCCGCTGCCGAGTAAAAAACATGTAACTATTCAAGTGGTTATTTTCCCCTCCTTGGCGTCTGTAATTACGCAGCGAGGCTTTGACAGATGTCTGACGGGCCTCGCTCGCTCAGAAATCACCGGGTACGTTTTTAATTCTAGGAAGAAGAAGAAAAAAGACCAATTCCAGCTCTTTTCTTTAATGCCGGCATTAATCAAGTGGATTGCATTAACGTCTCACTTCTGACAGCCTTTGTGTTGTGCTCTCTTCAGAAGGTGGAGGTGGTGTCAGCTTCACATTAACACCAGCAACACCTCCAGTTTCACAGGAGAGAGGGGAGGGAGGTGTCAGAGAGGAGACGAGCTCTCCGAGGCTCGCTGAAGGTCAACGTCGCTGCTGCACAAAGCTTGTTTTTCTTTAACATCAGCAAGCAGCATTTCATTACAGAAACTTTCAGAGACTCTGAGGAGGAAGCGAAATGTTCGTTTGCTCGTTGGCTTTCTGGCAGAGGGCTGGATGAGACGATCGATATCAGGCAGCTGCAGATAGCAGAGGGCTGCGTGCTTCCAGATGTTGCTAAGCCTCAATCCATTTTTCTCAAACATCAGCCTCCTACTAACACACATTTACAATTTCAGGAGAAATCGCAAGACAGGAAACAGCCTGTGTGGTTTATTCAAGGTGCGATTTGTGGGGAAAAGAATCAGCGTGAAGTGTTTTTGTGTTTTAGAAACATTTTTATTATCAGTGCGGTCTGTAGACTTTGAAGCCTGGTGTCTTATTACTGCTATCACTGTAACGTCATAGAATAATTCAGGACAATATTAATTCAATTCAGTAATTCAATACTTGACAAAGTAAATGTAAAGGCACTTTTAAGGTATTTTAAAAGTTATGAAAAGTGAACAGAATGTCAAAAAAACCAACCGACGTGACTTTGTGTCCAAAACGTTTGCGTCCTACGTTGAAGAGACATCAGCTGAAGCTGAACTAAAGCTGGGCTGTACTTCAGAGTGATACCAGTGCGATCCACAAGATGGTGCAATGCGTCTCGTCTCGACATTTAATATTAAAGCTAAAATTTCACAATGCAACAACACAGCAAGTGTATATCGCAGCAAGCAGTGCGAGCTCCCTGCAGCTTTCAAAATCCTCCTTTTATTTTACCGAAAGTGAAAACAGCAATTATTGAGACAGCAGCAGAGGCCAGCTGACCCCGTCACCAGCATGTTCATCCACAGCCAGTAAAGTGATTAATTGAAGGAAAATAAAAAATCAGGCATTGTGGAAAGCTGCAGGAGCTCCTGCTCCCCACACAGCGTATTCTTTGTGGTGCAGCTATTTTCTCCCCTGAATCTTTTCCACAGAGTCACAAAGTGCAAAGCTGCATCACAGAGCGACACACTTTGTGGCTTTTCATGTGTATAAAACTGACATCTAGATTCACTTAATATTGCAAGGTAAAGACCCTAAAATATCATGGAAATAAACCCGATAACTCAACAATCCACAATGAGCAGCAAGTCTGTGGCAGAACGAGGCTCAGATCAGATGGCCTCACTGAGTATTCATGCAGTTAGCATAAAAGCTGTAATTACTCAAATTATTCTTGCCCCATAACAAAGTTCAAAATCATTGTTTCCTGCATGTTTCACAACATTACGGCTTCGTTAATCACGCTGAGTCATGTTACAGGCTAAATAACCAAAGACGAGGTTAAAGGCACACACCTACATTTTTACTACGATAACGAGCAGAGCGATACACCTGCTACCACACAGTTGACGCCGTCACCGACCTTCATGCACGTGTGTCAGCGCCACAGCGAGGTTGGGTTCTTGTTTCGGCGGCTGGAGGCGGTCCAGGTGATCTCTCTCCTCAGTAATAGAGTAATGCATTACAGTAAAACCCCGACAGTCACAGCCAGGTGGGTGATGGCAAATAAAAAAACCTTCTGAGCATCCTCGTGGTCGCTCTGCTCACCTGACGTGCTGCTATCAGGTGTTAAACCTGGCTCAGTTGCAGGTGAAGACCCGCCTCTCACCACCAGCGGTTGCTTGAATTTAGGGCTGATTAGGGAGTAACTCTCCTCACTCTGATCTGCTTCTCAGGCACACAGATTACAACCAGAGTCACAACACAGGCCTCAACCAGAAGCTCGCTCCCACAAACCAAACCAGCGAGAACCACCACCCCTCCTGACGACTCATCAGAGGAAGACGCCACACCTACTCTTCCTCCTTCTCCTGCTGCTGCTCTCAGTCTTCAGAGACAAGGTGAGAAAGGCCCAGCTCGCCCCGCCCCGATGGGGATGAATTAGCATTTAAGCCGACCTGTGGGTGTGAGAATTTAATGACATGTTTGCACCGTCTCTGAGATTTGCATCTGTGGCATGACGTGTCAGAATCACATCAATCTGCAGAGTTTGCATGAGCCGGCTCATCGGTGATGTGTGAGGAATATTTAAATGAAGCGAGGGGAGCCACAAAGCCTTGAGGGTGCTCTTCACAGCACGTTTTCTCACATTTCTTTTTATTCAACACAAAAATAGATTTTGTTTGTTTTCAGATTTACAATTTTGAGATTTTTGCTTTCATCCCAGAACAGCGGGCGGTCCACTGATTCAGACTGACAGCTTCCAGTTTATCTAGAAGTGTTTAACTCTATCAGGGTAACTGCCAGTCAAAGTTTAGACTTATTCAAAATTAAGCACTCGCCTTTAATCTCGTAGGCTCATTTACTGGACTCTACATTTTGTTTCTTCCATTATGTTTACAGTTTGTGCTCCTTTGTTAAAAAAAAACTAACCCTCTGTGTTATATCAGCAGAACTGCGACACCATGGGTGCAGTGGCTTGCTGATTTTACAGGAGGGATATAAGGCTTGTTCATAAGTTTGAGATTATCTTGTTCAAGTAATTCAGATTCCTACCTCCACCCACTACAGGACATGGACTTTAGTTTGTATGGCTTTAAACATTTAGAGTTTTATTTATACAATCTGATATATGAGATCAGGAAGTTAAATCCTCAGCTGTCAGGCTTCTGTTTACCATCTTCTCAGTGAGACCAGGGGAATGTAGGTTTCACCGTATGCCGTTAAATAATTTTCCAGGGTAAAACTGTTGACCTGAACTCTGGTGACTGGTGGCAACTTTGTCCTTTTCCCAAAAAGGAAAACCAAGTAGAAGGATCATCTTTTTGACAGACTGGAGTGGTTTCAACATCTTCAAAGAGGTACAAGTAAAAAGAACCTAACAGGATGTGGAGCAATCAAAAGACAGGCAGCAGGATTACCACAGACCAGAGGTGCACGAGGAGATGACCCTGAACGTGAGATCGACCAAATTTACATCCATGTTACATTTATTATTCTAATGGAGCCGTTCTCAGAAGCTTTTAATCAGGCCTGGTAGTAGAGAGGAATCACGGGAATGTGAGAGCAGCTTTCTGCACAGCAGCAGCATTACATGCGTGTGCAGAGGCACAGCTCAGAGCTAAAACCTGTAACTGTTTGAATGCGAGGGCAGACTTTCAATCACGTTCTCACAGTGAGGGCCTTTGGTCCTCGAAGCCTCAATGAGAGTAAACCTGTGCGATGGGATTCCTGCAGAAAGCTGACAGCTACAGTTTTGTCGTTTCAGGTGAAAAGCTCCCAACATCTGCAACAACCACATCTTCATCACCGGCTTCAGCGAGAACCACTGCAAAAACAACACAGAGGAGACCGGCCACCTCCGTCACACCGCGGTGGGAGGTCCACACCCGAAGCACGACAGCAGCGGTTTTAAAACCTCCACCACACGCCACCGACGAGGCTGGATCCGAGGAAAAGACCGGAATGACGACGATCAAACTTCTGAGTGTGGAAGGAGGAGAGGAGGACGGCTCGCGGGAGAAAGACTCGGGCGGTAAAGTCTGACCAGACGCTGGTTAAACGTCATTAGATGCAACATTTCCCCATCGGGAGGCCTTCTGCCTTTTTCCTGTCTGACCTCTTTGTTCTTCTCTGACTCGACAGATGAAATGAATAAATTAAGCAGGTTTCTCTCAGGGGTTTAATAAAGTTAATTATGTTTAAGGGTTATGGAAGTTAAATTAAGTAATTTGTGACCTGTAATGACAGTCAGGCTCATAACTGACAGGAACAATAAACATTTTTTTAATAATATCGAGGCCTAAGCTACGTAATAGGAAGAGAAAGATCCCCAAAGGAGCAAACACATGAACACACAGCAAACGTCTAAGTGCTGATGGGATTTGGTTTGTGTTTGAGAATGAGGCTTTTTTAGATTAAATTTGCTGAAACACTGTTTTCATAAGCTCAGGGATATAAACCAGTAAAAATATTGGTTTTAGCACTGTGGAAAAGACAGAATAACTGGCTGCTGTGCAGAAGCAGTTCAATAAATATAGAAAGAAGAGTCACAATATAAAGGAAAACTGAAACTCCGACTTTGAATCTAATATTTGACTTTTTAATATGAAAAGGCAGAACTGGGCAGCGTTTTACAAGCAGGTGTGTCGTTACTCTGCTGATGTTTCTTATTAGCGCTATGCTCGTTTCCTGAAAAGCCTTTGTCTTTTACCAAAATGCCATGAAAGAAGGAAGTGTTTGTAATAACTGCAGGGTGAAACTAAAGACAGTATGGACGTAGCTCCAGGTCAGAAAAATTAAGCCGAGGCAAAAGTACCTTAAACCTGCAATCTGTCTGAAGGCCACCAGATGGCGATGGTGTGGTTGCAATAACGTTTCCAATGCTGTAGACGTTTCAGGCTCAGTCACTCCGTTTGGGTCATGTTTTTGCAAATAATTTGAATAAATTTCGGTCGTACTAAGTTTAAAAATAGAGGATTAGCTGTGGTGTGAAACTGCATGCTCATTGGCTAACGAGTTGTTAATCACAAGTCATTAGCCAATGAGCATGCGGTTCTACAGGCAGACCCGCTCCTCCTCAACAAGATGGTGCAAAAGCTCATCTCGAGTCTTCAGAAACCAACGGGTGATGTCACCATAGCTACGTCCGCCTTTTATAGTGTCTGTGGGTCACGTGGACTCACTGCGCCATCTTGTGGTAAAAACTGGTAGTGCATAAATGTACAGCTCTGTTCTAGCTCAGGTTGAGTTGTTAGCTCTTCAAACAGCAGATGTTTTAATCAGATTGCAGTTTGGTGGTAACGTCTCACGCCATTTTCCTCCAGAACCTTTAGTGCCAGTTCCTTCAGCCCTGTAAATGTGTCTCACATTAGTGGATCCATGCTAGATGATGGGAACACCTTTTCACTGTGAAGTCTTTCATTCTTGTGGGCTGTCCACACAAGATGATTAGCAGTGAAGTAACAACTAGAGACAACTGAAGATTGATTTGTAGCCACTACTGGCAAAAAAGCAAAAATTAAAAGTAGATTGAAGCGACTGCCAGTGGGAATGAAGGATCCTGCTGGCTGACATGTGAGTGGATGGTAACGTATTGAGTGGAGCTTCATCTATTACTGACCGACCATTAGCTACAATGCGCTTCAAATGTGGAACAGTGCTCCTCACCTGATTATCCAACTCAGACCAAAACCAGGGGATTCGTGAGTCCAGCTGGGAGGAGTGGGGAAAACGCAGCTCTCCGAATGAAGGTTCAGCCAAAACTGATGCGGTTACATTTATTTCTGTATTATTTTCAGCACTTATGTTCTACAGATCCATGTAAATGTCAACCATCTTTGACTCTGTATTCATCCTGTGCTTCTTCATCCTCTTCTGAAGCTCGCGGCCACTGCTTGGAGGTCACGCTAATTTTAATGTGCCGTTTCTCTGTTGGCAGACTGGTTTGCTCCTCAGAGGAGGGCGGTGCCGTTCTTCGCCTGGTCCCTGCTGGAGTCTGTCCGGCTGACCGACATACACCTGCAGCCACACACCAAAGGTAACCCCGGATGGCTGCACTTCCAAAGGCTGAGTGAAGCTCTTCACTGATGGCTGAGATCTTTGCGTCCTCCCAGCAGAATGCAGTCGCTCCTTCAGCGTGTACGCCAGCGACGGTCAGTCCAGGCGGGAGATGCCGGCGCTGGGGGAGATGATCCACTGCCTGACGGGACGCTGCCCGCACGAGTACGAGATGTACGGCTGCTACTGCGGACAGGAGGGCGGCGGTCAGCCTCTGGATCAGCTGGACAGGTGAGCTGTGTCGAGGGACTGCCCGTCAGGGTTACCTGATTTTCCAAAACAGTGCGATAGTTATCAGTGCACAAATACATCTGCTGCTCTTCACATTCTTCATACTTTGCTTGGTGTGATGGTCTAAAGTTTAAGTGTCTGAGTGCTGCAGAGACCCTGATGAATGACTCCTGCTGCTCTCCATCAGGTGTTGCTTCTTCCATCATTGCTGCCTGAAGCAGATCAGCTCGATGGGCTGCAGGCCGGAGAGGAAGCTCAACGCTCAGATCTCCTGTGAGAACGCAAAACCACGATGTGAGTACGGCCGATCTCACGAAACCCAAGTCTGCTGCAGTGCTAACATCACATCAGTTCTGGCACTTTCACACCCGATTTTTTATTTTAGTGTAAATATTTAACCTGCAGCTGCCACAGAGGAAGAAAAAAGACATTTTACCTTTGAAATCGAGTCAGAAATGATTTCCACTGTAGGTTCTCTGGTCTTCCTGCAGATGCTTCACGTTTTCTAAAAAGCTCGTGGTTTTTGTTCTGCAGCTCATAAAAACTTCACTCTGAGTTTTGTTGGTGTATCCAACATTTAGCCATAATTAATTTCTTTTGCGATAAATTAGAGCTGATGGGACCTGATGATGCGGTCCCTCGTGTAGTCAGCTCGGCTTCCTGTCTGGCGTCTTGAGTGTTGTTACCAGAAGTTCTCCTGCTCTTACTCAGGGAGGAGTGCTTTGTAGTCCAGGCACTGGAGGAGCGAGGGCACTGGTGGTAGCGCTCCTCGCTTCCAGGGTAATGGTCAGCTGTCATAAGGCCTGGCTGTGGCTCCAGGTACAGCAGCCTTGGGACAGGCTGGTTTTGCATTCACCTTCCTGGACCTCTAAAAGCCCTTGTTGACCTCTCCATCTGATCCCTCCTCACTCTGCTCAGGTCAGGGGGTCGCTGTGTGCGACAAACTGCAGTGTGTATGCGACAAAACCACAGCAGAGTGCATGGCGGCCGCACACTTTAACCACAGCCTGCCGGCGCCTCCCTGCCGCCGGGCCAGCAGACCCCCCAAACCTTTGAGGGTCTCCCCTCAGTCCAGCGAGGAGAGCGAGGAGTCGGACATGGACGTCGGGGACGCCAGCAGTGAAGAGGACACGGCTGTAAAAACACCTCCGCCTCAGCAACCTCCTGACAGGTGAGCTCTTTTTATTTACAGCGGGAACAGCAGGTGAACGCCTCCAAAACTCAGATTCAGACAACAAATCAATAACATTTAGAATAAAGATTTATCAACAAACAACAACCAGCAACAAACTCTACACCGACACGAAGTTGGTTCTCTCAGTGCCGTGTTGATTATCAGTTTGTTGATCCTTTGATCATTTATCAGTTGCTACTTTGATGTTTCCACTTTTCCATCAGTTAAAGACAGATTTGCGGTCGTTAACGTCAGAAATCCACAAAACAAAGACCTCACTGTTTTTTTAACAAAGAAATCACGGAAATCATTTTAATAAAATCTAATTTTATGAAATTCTATTCAGTTTTCTCATTTACATCATTGATATTCTAATAGTCATGAATCATATGAATCGTTATTTTTCTGTGGCTCTGAATGAAAGCGGTGAACATAAACAACAAGAAATTAAAAACAGTCCTCTCATTTTCAGACCCACTGACATCAAATCTCTCGGCAGCCATGACATCTCTGACCTGAAGGACGAGGAGACGTCGACGCCTTCTGCTGGACCACCCGGAGACGTGACACATCTTCCTCTTCCTCCTCCTGCTGCCTCCAGTGAGGAGAGCAGGGAGCGACCGACACTCAGCGGGGTTCAAACACAGAACCTGAGGCCGAGTGCAGGCCAGGGCCAGGGCCAGCAACCGGGAGACAGAGAGGAGGAGGAGGAAGGTGGAGAAGAAGAAGAGGGGGAGGAGGAGGAGGAAGGTGGAGAAGAAGAAGAAGAGGGGGAAACTGAGAAAGAGGAGGAGGAAAAATAAAGACTTCCTCCTCTGTGACAGACGTGATTTAAAGTCACTTTGGGGCCTTGCTGTGTCACAAGCCAGGCACAACGTTTTCTGAGATGTTTGACTAAAAAAATCATCTGTTTACTTGTATTTTTTGAAACACATGCAATGAATCTGTAGAATAAATGATGGCAAACGCGCCTCTCTGGGATCTTCCTCTGATCGGTTCAGAGCTGACGGTAATAAAGACATCACAACAGCTTCGATAGAAACACTTTAATCTCAATGCACATTTTTCTATTTCAATAGAGGCTTTGTAATGAAGCGCTGAGGCTCTGCTGCTGCCGAGCTTCACAGAAACAATCTGCAGGGACTGAACGCTTTATGATTTCGTTCAGTCGATGAAACTAAATGTGAAACTGGTTGCAGCTTCTTACGTTTCCTGCTTTTCTCTGTGCAACGTGATCGTGAGATTCGGATGTTTCAGTATGTCCCTTTGGATTATTAAGACGAAATTAATCAAATGTGACGAGATAATCTAAGCTCAGATACTTCCTGTCTCACTGGCTCTTTGTGCAAACAGCAAATCCTGGATTGGGAAAAGTGCAGTTCCTCTAGAAGCGACTGAGGTCATGTAGCTGTAGTTTTCTCATTGAGATGAAAAGTTAAAAGAAATGCACCAAAAGGTCAATGAAGGTAAAAGCCAGCAGCGGGAGCCTCAGCGCCATCTAGTGGTTAAAATCATCAGTGTGATTGAAACAAAGCCGAGCTATAGCAAGTTTGTCACTGTGAACACGGACGCGACGCCTTTAATTTCTAAAACTGGCACAAAAATACATCAGAAACATAGAAAACATCATCATCATCATCAGAAGCTTTTTTTTTTGTTCTTGACATTTTGAAGCTGGAAAAAAATCTGTCTTGAAAAGTGACGAGTTTGCAACGTCAGCATTTTTTAAAGGACTTTGCATGTCCAGCATTTGGAAGTCAGGCAGGTGATTATGCCACTCTGCTCTGACTCTTCTTCTGTCTTGGTTTTAGGACTCAGATCACCAATCAGGAGGGAAACTTTTCACAGCTCCACACAGAACATGTCATCAAAAATACTTCTACGATCTGTTTGTACCAAACACTCATCGGTGCTGATTTAATTCTGCTATAGTACCAGCTACACAGTGATCAAAGTGCAAACACAACATCAGATTTTACCAGAACGGTTATTAACTGTTCAGCATTTTTAAAGTTCATTAATGCATCAGCTGGTACTATTTAAATGATTGCTTGAGCTGAATTGGTTGAACATACTGTCCGTTTATCAAAAGTAGCAGAGCGGCTCGTTCGCAGACCGACTGCTCTCAGATCAGTTACAGACTTCACATCAGCCGGCTTTAAACTGTTCGGCTCAGAAACACAGACTCGGGTCCAGATTCTGAAAGTGAGCTCCTCCCACAAATATGATCGTTCAGTTATATCCTGTAACGTCTTCATGGAGGAGGTTTAGACGGCTTTTACTGGATTCATTGACACCAATGAAAGAAAACAAACTTCCAATCAGTTCCATGAATGTTTACTTCCAGTGAACATCGGATTTGACTGAGATAAGAGTTTATAATGATATAACTTTAAAATAATACTTTGAAGTTATATCATTATAACGTAACGTGTGGAAATGCTGGTGCTGTTGAATCGAAATTAAAAGTCTGAATTAATGTCAAGCGCTTGGCTACGATCCCTTTTAGGTGTTTTTTCCTGTCAATATTTAAATAAGTTTAGAATTAATTCAAACTGGCCACGAAGCCGAGCTCCTCCACCATCCCGCTGGCTCAGCTGACGCCTTCTACACATTAAATAAAGACATTTTAAATGAGGTCGTGTTATTTAAGCCATTTAACCTGCCTACACGCTGAAGCAGCATCTGCAAGCCGTTTTGCAACCCCTACCCATCTTTTTCATGCTGTTCTGGCAAAATCAAGGTGGAATTGGGTTAAATGCTTCCACAATGGGACAATCTGCCATCTTCACTAACAAAACATACCAATGAAGTTTGAGGCTCCTGCAGATTACAGGAGTTTTCCAGGAGAAGACCACTAAGAGATGGTCTTTAAACGTAGGAGGAACCTGGGAGCGTTGTCAGGAACGGGGCCACACATGGGAACAAACAGTTTTCCAACTATCGTGGAGCCAACTTTAAATGATTTTAGTGAATCTGGAGCCGATTCGTCAACCGGGACCGCCTGTGAGAACTTCAGGTCTGAAGGTTGAGCCTGAGCCGCCACTTCTTACACAAAAATAAATCTGGATCTTAACATTAACAGATTGCACAGATTTACTCCTTTATCCAAAAATAACCGATATCTGGCTCTACATATAATATTCATTCATTTTTCATTATTTTTGAAATGATACAATAGAATCTACAGTTGAAAAAATAAAAATGAGACCATCTCCCGCACGCTGCAACGTCCTGCTGAAGCCTGCACCGTCGAGGTAAACAACAAAAAAGTATAAAGAATTCAGCATTTTGTCCTCGCGTATATCTCTCAACCTCTAAAATCTCTGCTAGGCAACAATGTAATGGTACGTGATGCATAAAATGTACAAAAATATATGATATATATGTGTATATATACTGCTGCAACGACACATTCATGTATTCCAGCCACATCTAAACCCGACTTTTCTCTACAGCCCGATTTCAGGATCCGGCCGTTAAAGAGCTCGTTTAGATGGATTTTGTTTCAGCATATGATCCTAGCCCCGCCCCTCGGGGGCCAACGACGACGACTGAAGATAAAGAGCCATGCAGTTAGTTGATATAATGCATGTCTTTTTTAAAAGCTATGATTCTACGACGTTATGTTGCGTAGATGTGCACAGAATAAAACCGCAAGACGGACGTTTCTCTTGTTTGGGCTGCTCTGCTCATCGTTTCCAGTCCTCTGTAACCTACTGTTCACACAGTACAATGATTAGACGTGTAATACTTACAGAACAGAAGACTGTGACAAAGGCCGCACTCTGCATTTAACCTCCAAACAGCCACTGGAATATATTCGGTCAGGGTTTGGTTAAAGCACTTAAGACCTTTCAATTCCTCAAAAATGTCCCTTTTAGGCGTGCGGCTACAACAAAACCCTAACCGGGTCGCTGGTGACCGGTGGATGTTAAGAGGTCAAACCCACCCTGTCGCTGGTTATCGATGCATAAGCAGCAATCTGAGAAGATGAACGGTCAGCAACCATGAAGGTAATGGAAAGTAAAGTGGGACCGCTCTGATGTGCAAGGTAAGGGTCACGTTTTAGGAGACGGTATCACCTCAATGCCGGTCGGTAACTTTTAAACGTCTGTTATAAGTTTGGATCCAGACAGCAGCGCATCGCTTTGTTGCCCACGGTGACAGCTGGTTGCTTGTGGATATTCGGTTCCCTAGGGAACACTGTTTGACATCACGTGTCAATCAGCTTCTTTTCTCCACCTCCAGTGGTAGTCGAGATACGTTTCTATAATAAGCTGCTCTAAGCCTTGGAATTTGTCTGTTTGGCACACCTGAATGTCAAAGTGGACACTGACCCAAAAATGGGAAACCAAACATGTTTAAAAAGCAAG
>VOQK01023924.1:41752-55101 GCA_015052645.1 Benitochromis conjunctus | reverse complement strand
ATATATATGGAAAGCATGGACCTGTCTCCTGCTGCTGGTGTAATGTGTAATGGCGTGGGAGATACTTTGTTGGTACACTTTGCATTGTTTAAACACTACAACATACCTCAGTGCTGTTACTGAGATTTACAGTTTGTTATCTGCTTTTATTGAAATTTTGCACTGAAATTTCGCTCTAACGTGCACTAACCAGTGTACATTTTAAAAAGTTATTCTATTCTGTCTTCTGATGGCTCCTTCCAGCAGGATAACACCATGTCACAAAGCTCAAATTTTCTCAAACTGGTTTTTTGAACACCACTATGAGTTCACAGTACTCAAATAACCTCCACGGTCACCAGACCCCAATTTAATAGAGCACTTTTGGGATGTTACACGGGAGAGTCACATCATGAACGTGTAACTGATACATCTGCAGCAACTCTGTAATGCTGTCACACAGTATGGACCAAAATCTGCAAGCAATATTTCCAACACCTTGTTGAATCCATCCCATGAAGACTTCGATTTCTATGCCTGCTGTTAAAACTCACGATATAAGATTTAATGGGCATTTGTGTGTCATTCATTTCTTGTGTGGGGAAGTTAATGCAAGGCAGTAAAATAATATAATGGATCATGAATGCATGGCAAATAGAAGCGACAGTAAACTGCAGCTTCCTCTAACTTCGCCACGACAGGAACGCCCAAATGATAAGTCCGTTCCCGGCCATGCTCGCTTTAAAAGCGTTTAACAGCGTGGAGCTCTGTTTTTCTCCAACAACGTGGTCAGCCAGAATGCAAACAAGGACTCCCTGTTATTAAGTATTTATCCTAAACACTGCGCAAACATATAAAATTGGACACTGATTATAAAATGGTTAAGACTACAACGCCTGTTTCAGGTGGAAAAAAACCGATAAAAGACTGACTGAGCGACTTCACTCGGGCCGTCACTTTCTGAGCTCTGAGCTGTTTAAGTGTCTTCTCAAACTGGAGAAAATCAAATGAGGTAATTGGGAGAAGAAGGACCCCCCAGCAGCGCCGCTGGTGTAACACGACGCTTAAAGAGTTGCCATCATCACATGGTAGATGGAAATTTCCATTCAGTGTCCTTGCTTGTTAAATGGGAAGGGTCTGAAGCCCTTGTTTCCAGTAGTCCGCTTCCTCCTGCGCCGCTCTTACACAGTAGGTAAGACCCTGACATTTCCATTAACATCTACTCTTTACGGGGTTGTTGTTGGGGTTTTTTGTTTTTTTTCATCCTTCTTGTGATTAGCTGCCTAATCATTACCCTCCCTATCTGATACTCTGGAAGCGGGCAGTTTGACTCGGCGGGCTTCCCCCCGCCTGTTAAACAGTGTGGTGAGGTTTAATGACCAAAATTATTCAATGTAAGCCAAATAATAAATAATAATAATGACAGAGCGCTTACTTGTGCGCGGGATTATTTGGGTTTGCATGCATGCTTTTTCCTTTTTTAATGTTTTTATCGGGTTTCTTTCTACACCAAAGCGTGTGTTTAGATAAGGAGCGTCTGTATGCGGAGGCTTCCTGCAGGGTGGTGCCTGAAGTCAATAAACAGCACCAAACGTGTCTTTATTTATTTGAGAAAATTGCGCTTTTTTTTGTGTGTGTGAGCATTTATTGTCTGTACGAGATGGCTTTCTCGAGCCACCAGTTGATCACAAGCAGCAAAAGTGGATTTTGCGTGGAGCTTGTGTGTGTTTTGTGGCTTTTCCGCGTTCACTGAAAACCCAGATAAAGCTACACAAAGGCGGCTAATAACGTTTCCAATTTGCATCTATTTTTTTTATAATTTCCCTCCTTTTTGTCACTTTCCATAGTGTATGTGACTCAGGAAGTCTCTCTCTATATATAATGAAATTCCAGTAGTTATTTTTGAAGCGGTGAGCAGCCGGAGAAGATGCTTAAAGAAAGAAAGCATCGTGGTTTATGTAACAGCGGAGTGAGGCACGCTGAGCCTGGCTTGAGGAAGCCCGCTGAGGACTAATAGATATGTTATTACTTCAATCACAAGCTCATACTGTCATCACGCTTTGATGGAGAGGCTTATATGGATTATTTCAGTTTATTTTCACGACATTTCATATCCAGAAATTTGGTTTTTGCTGTTTCTTTTCTTTGTCTGTCATGGTGTGCGCCTTAGTTTCCACCTAGAAGATCCTTTCTTTAACTGTGGGCATCATAATTACAGATTTTGAAGAGTGGAGATTTTGAATGGGATGCTTTTCACTTTCCTCTCCTGAGCGTCTTTTGGTTTGAAATTGGAGGAGAGCGCTGGTGTTAGTGGCAGACGGCCGGGTGACAGCACAGGACTGAAAACAAAGACTAGATTGAGCCTGCAGAATCTGCAGGCTTGGACGTATTTAAGTGGTGACTTAAAGTTCTGTCGCTGCCATTCTGAAAGCTAAAAATACCCAGTTGCTACACAGTGACTGTACACTTTCAAGCCAAGGCCTCGATTTTTCTTTTCTCCCTACTTGCATAATAGTGATCTGAGTATGACTCCACCTACATGGATATTTAAGTTTCTAGATGTGGGCGTGTTTTCTTTGAGGAATGTGGTGATGGTACACGCTCATGGCGTAAAGACTGTGTGCAGACGTAATGGCTATGAGTTATTGAAGAGAGGTTATTACCTGGCAGCGGCTTTAAAAATTACTACAGAGTAAATGTGTAACTTCAGTTTATAAGAAATTTGGAATGGGTCAGTCCAGCTCTTGCACAGAAGTGCACTTTAATGAAGTTTGACAACTTGCTAAACTGTAAACGTTTATTATATTTTTTTTAAGAGGATGGTCAGAATCAAAGGATTGTAGAAGCATAACATAAGCATATTCCCATTTTGGGAGCTTGGGAAACGTTTTGCGGCTCGCGTACAAACTAAGCAGTTTCCAGCTATTTCACTAGCTCCACACTGGTTAAACCAACCTCCATGTTTAATATCAGTGCAGTGCCTTTCAGTCTTACACCAGCTGACTGTAAAAGTCTCTGTGAAAGCAGCCATTACAGTTATTTTAAGAGCTTTTCAAAGGTAAAGGTGAAAGCAAATTCCTGCACAGGTTAGAGCTTGGAGCTCGTGGAGCTTTACTCCTCACTGACTCCATCGATACTTGAATGACACATGTAGGTCAGATCCTGCTGCGCAGCTGGGAGCTGAAATATTGCCTGCGCCGGCTGATCTAACTTGGAGTGCCTATGAGCAAATGAGCCAGGGGCCAGATGCCGTGTCAGTTTCAAAGGAACTGATATCACTAATACAAAGATGCAGTGAGCCAGTGCCACAAAGCACGGAAGCAACTGGCCGTTTTCCAGAATGCTGTCGGCACATTCACTTGGAATGTGAAAAAGGTAATACACTGTATAATGTGTGAACTGAATGATTGCATAATTCACAAACCTGGACTGTTCACTGAGGTAACCACCTGCCTGTATACAGTAATCCATCTTTTTTCCAATGTAAAACTTAGCAGAACCATGGAGGGAATGTCCCCCTTTCCGTTTTCTCGCCAACATGGTGGTCAGGGGTCAGCTGCAGAGGTTCAGTGTCCTCTAAGCACTGTGGGATGTTTGCCAACACAGCTGCTTGAGTACTTTAAAAACTCCTGTTGAGGGAATAATGTGTAATTCCTGATTAGGTTTTTTGGGGGGGGGTTTGTAGTTTTAGATGGTATTCCTCAAGCGACTGATTGTGACTGATTGTGGAACAACTGGGGTCGATGTCAAGGAGAAAACCACAGAAGGAAAAGAAGGCAAAGAGAGGGAGTGACAGAAACTCGTAAACTATTTATTTCAGCATGCAAGCATCTTAGGTGTCAGTCACATAGCCCTAGAGACCTGTCGACCCGTGTATTTCCCGACCGATTGACAAGTGATTGCTGGAGGTTGCTCGGCAACCAGCCACCCTCTGTCATAAAAAGAGTACTGCTTCGAAAACCTCCTTAGTTGTTAGCAGATTGCTGCTGTTATCCGTAGTTGCACACCTCTTTGCGATGCAATTTTTATACTAGTGACAGTGCAACCACTTGCCAAGCATTCACAGAATACACACTGAGGTGATTAACAGCTCTCAAGGCCTGCATGAATGGAGCTTTAGCAAGTCATATCATATTGACTCAACCACTCACAACTTGTTGGGGAGTGTACATTTTCCCCTCATGATCAGTGGTTTTCCTGCAATTAACAACCTGTTTATAGGCCTGTGTGACTGGGGCCTTAGCCAGGCCAAATGTCTTCCCATGCTAACTCTTTATATTTGTCCTGCAGACTTGAGAGTTTTAGAATATTCTCATCTAAAACCTGTGAAGCAATGAAAAGATACTGACTTTCCCACATACTTCTGCCTTTCCTAAAAAATGCATCAATTTTAATTTATCCAGAGTAACCCAGAGTTTAGCTAATGTTAGCAAGTCCCTGCAAAGGTAAACATGAGTTTTATGTAGGCAACGCTGTGCATGAAAGAGGGAATATATTTAAATATTTTCTTTTTTTATCTGTCTGCCAGGAATCAGAACTATGAGTCAGTGCCATAGCAAGAGATTAGTGCAGAGGACTTGATATGATTGTAGTTTTAAATATCCCACATAGCACCTCTGAATAATCAGAGAACACCGGGTTCATGGTCACTGAAATATTCTCCATTTTTCTTCTGCAATTCCTTCCTTAGTCCCCGTTAATGTAATTAAAGTCGCCTGAAAAAGACTCTTTTTCTGTTTCTCCTAATTCAATGCTGCATGCTTCAATTACATTTTATAAAGCTGCTAGAGATGAAGGTGTCAGCTGTCTGGTGTCTTTACATAAGCAGCCAGAGTAGTCCTGTGCATTTGTACTTAAAGTGAGCTTAAAATGCAGACTGTTATGTGTAAAGTTCTTACTATGGCGTGATAAAGATAAACAGTGTTCAAAATGGTGCCAACTAGTGAAACGTGAAAAGAAGCAGATTATTTTGTAAATGTGTTCTCCTACTGCGAGAACAGTCCGTCTCCTCTATGCGTCGGGTAGTGACGTCTTCATACAGGTGACTTAACAAAAGTTATCGGCTCCATGTTCTCAAATTACACCCACGGGTTATTTTTCTGCTGGACACATGGTGGAAAAGCCCACAGATGGAACTGGTTTTAGTCTTTTAGCTTCATTTTAGTCAAACTGAAACTGAAGACATCGACAAAGTAGCCTTTGACGTAACAGGAAACAAAAACCCTTCTCTGGCCCATTAGCCCCTTCTAAAGTCATCATCCACCCCTCCAGCTAGAGTCAAGGGCGAAACCTTGAGCTTGAGAAGAGTTACACATGGTTACAAAACAAAATGCTGTCGTCATCATTAGCAGACATGAGCTGGCAGATCGATATTAACTGATAAGATGGACAGAGAGAGAGAGAGAGCGTCTTCAGGGTTCACAAACAGGTTGGGACACACCAGGTTTATGTCCAAAAGGTCAGTATGGTGTTTACTTTGGGTCTGAGGTCAACGTTTTTGTCAATATGGGCTTCTTTTTTTTTCTGTCTGTTACTTCTGTCTAGAAATCTCCATTTTTATTTAACAGTTTCTTTTGAATAAATTAAATGAGTCGTTCCTTCACGTTCTGTACTGCTGTCACCTAACAGTGGACGCAAACCGGTATCTGTCACAGGCAATAAGGGCCGTTCCATATTGTGCTAGAAAAAGGTCACACCATGTGCTGTTTGGCTACGTCTAAAAGTGTTTGTAGTTGTTTTCAGCGGCCACATACGTCATTGTGATCACATGAAATGACAGAGATGCGTTCAAACCCCATCTTCTTCTTTACCTCCACACGTCTAGCCAGTCACTGCGAAATGATAACTGGAAATGAACAGAAAATGTTGGAAAACAGTTGAGCGGAATTACCTAACCAGCTAACCTAGCACTTTGGATGTAGTATAAAGTTGCCATTATTCAGGAGAGTAGTTCTATGTGATTATTTGTTCCAGACCAGAGGGAATACCTCAGAACTGAGGTTAAAAAAAGTTACCAGCCACCACACCTTTCCTGGGAACACTCAGTCCTCTGTGCTTACTGTACCCTGCAGAAGCAGAAGATCACAAATCAAACTTTTCTATGGAACATCAAAATCAAAACCCTGATCATTTATAAGTTCATTGTAGAAGAAAATATTGTAATTGAAAGTGTGGGTGTTTTTTGCTTTTCACAGCAACCCTAGGTATGAAAATGTCTGCTCAGTTTCGAACGAGATGTGAATAGCATGAACGTTAGGTTCATATGCACTCAGCATGTGAAAATGTAATATTTGAGATTCCAGCGCAACAGCAAGGGAAATTTACAGAAGGGAGGAGGGAGTTGTCGTCCACATGTCACACATGATGTATTCGTCCCAAGTGCAAACACTGACAAAGTGGATGATCTGAAGGCGCATGCGTGCCTCTCTCACACTCTCTTTTCTCTCTCATATGTGGTTGGAGTTGTTGCTGCAGGGACACAAGTGAATGTTAAGCCATCCACAGATGACATGCCTCACCAGCAGCTATGGTTAGGTTGTAATAACTCTTTGCGGATGCAGAATGCTTTGGTTTCTGTCACTGTTCTTAGGCAGCAGAGGCAGATGGACTTCATTAGTTTAAGGGACAGTTTTGTATTTTTTGCGCTCCTGAAAAAGAACTTTTGGCTCCCTGAGCCTCAGCTGTCGTTATCTGTTATCAGAACATAGTCGGGCTGTTTGCAAAACGAGTTGCAATCTTAGCAAGATCTCTCGTTGGCTGTATGGCTTTTTCTCTTGACAGATAAGACTTGAGAGATAAGACTGTATTGTTCATCCATCTTTCGTAGGATTTCATTTTTTAGCAGTTGTGAAATGACTGGCAAGTGATAGCAAACCTAATCTAAGCAAACCTGTTTAGTGCTTCAAAAGTTCCACGAGTTTTAGATAGCAGGGATTGTCTGAGATAGTAACACACTACTCTTCTAGCTCCTGATGATATTTCTGGTTGGCATTTGTTCATCAGGTGCCATCATGTTCCTTAGCAACCTCCTACCAACAGGTTCAAATGGCTCGTTTCTAGCATTTAAGCATAGTAACACCTTATAAAAGCACCATATCATATTGATTTCATAACAATAACATCTAATTGAGCAAATATTGAGTATACTCATTTCTGACATCTCCATTGTGTGACGTTTAAAGTGTTAGTATAAGTATTACATCCTTTCACACAGTAACTTAAATCAAGTTAACTGTACTTAGGAACCATATCAAAAGGTTGTCAGATAACTGTATGCATGTATTTTAGGCTGTGTGATCTAGTCCAGCTTACAAAGTCACCTTTGTTTCAGCATTATACACATTTTTGTCTGGTGCATGTTACTGATGTGTAGGTAAACCATAATGAAACCATAACTTAATGAAAGTTAAGGTATGAAAATCTAATTTCCTACATGGGTACTTAATTATGCATGCAGGTAAATAGAGTTTGCTGCATGTAAACATACAATGAGGCCCATATGTATGTTGATTTCTATAAACAATGTCTACCAGCCCTATTTTTTTTTTGGTACTTTTTCTAAATGTGATTAAATATATCAATTTGCCAACAGACCAAACAATGCTGTAGCATAGACATGTACTCTGTACTGTATGAAAAAACACCATACAGTTTGTTATATAGCCTGCTACCCAGAATATTGTTTTACCTTCACCTAGTGGCGGGGTACCCAACTGCTTCTTAACAGTAAGTTTTGTGGCTGGTTGTAGCTTAATTTTTAACAAAACAAAGTACATCATAAGAAGAACAGTTTGATTCTTAGTGACTCATTCTGTTGACCTGCAAACAACCAGCAGTCATTCCTGCTGAATGATAACTTTTTGTTCATTTCAGTCGTTTAAAGTCCCAGTGATCGAAGAGAGGCTGGGAGGCTACTGGTGTCAGGTATGGACCAGCTGGTTCAGCTTCTCTTTAACAGCTACCGTTGTACATCCAAACTGCCTCATTACATTGAATTTGTGGTTTCAGGTGGAGGAATGTGGTTGCAATTTGTAGCTACCGTGACGTGTGTAAATTTGTAACAGAGTTAGTTTGACGCAAGCACACCAGAACAACTTTGCTCTAGCTTTTAGAATGTTTGCAAAAAAATTAAACTAACTTTAGTCATTTGAATTAAGCTTATATTTTTAATGTGTGTATTATAGAATATTTTTTATTTTTGGACCTATTTGGCCTTCTAGATTGAGTGTCATCTAGCTAATGATTTACTAGCAAGGTGTTTGGTATTTGAACTGAGTCGCATGGAGGTGAGAGGTATGGGCTTCACTGTGGGCTTAACAACAAGATACAGAGAGAAGTTAAAGTTGATGGTGTCAATGATGTTTTGGTCAAAATGGGAGGTTAATAAACCCTCCATCCACGATAGAAATGTCCCTCATGGCCGCTTGTCAGCCACCTGATTTCAACATACTTTGTTATCCTCCTGCTACAGACATGTTGCTAAACGAGAGAGTAGCAACATGTACTCTCTGATCTGGAAAAACCACATGGTTACCTAATCTCTTATTTGGACAATCACTTTAGCAAACTTTAAAATGAAAAATTAGACAAAGAATAGCCAAAGTAGGTGGGCTCAGCCAGTTAAATGACAAAGTGTTCCCAAAACATTGACTGGGTTCATGCTAATGGCTCAGAAATGTGGGTAGACATGACAGCGTGAGCAATGATCAACCTTTACTGAACCCAGTGAGAAGAGAACCGAGAACTCGAACTCGTACACCCTGTTCCACACAAGCCTATCAGTAAATAAGTGAAGTTTCAATTCCACGATTGTTCATTATCATTATTATTATTACTCAAAAAACACACAAAAGAAAGAGGAATTGGAAGATTCAAAAAAGGATTTTTATATATTGACATATTTCTGAGTATGATAAATATCCGTATTTGTAGATGCTCGTAGCAACTTTGCAATATTTTCAGCCACGTATTTCTTAACCCGATTTGTTAAACTTGTATAGTGACATTATAGTACATAAAGAAAGTTTTTTTGGTTTGTACTTCTTATACTAAAAACCCAATTTTAAATGAGCAAAATTGGTGGACTGGCCCTTTAGGTTTATGTATTTATAGTTGCAGGCTGGAACTGAGGCAGGTACAGATCATTGACTGGATTGGCTGAAGCCAGCACGTGTCTTTGCCTTCAGTGGATACGTCAAGTCTTTGTTTTTGTTTGTAGTGCTTTGACCTCAAGCTCTGACCTCAGGAACTTTTGTTGCTAGTTGCTGTTCAGCTCAGCTCTGAAGTTTGTTTCCCAACCCCCCAAATCTGTCCCTTAGCGGGTTGATGCCATCTTCCTAGTCACAGGTGATTAGCCGAACATGTGTGTGAAGACCCCCCACACACACACACACACACACTTCAGGGACTCCTGGGCCATATAAGGAAAGTCGTTGTAGCCACGGGGTTAGCGTGGTTGGGGGTTCACTGATTGTAAGAGTTCACAGAAATTCGGTTTCTCCTGTGCCTTTTTCTGCTTCATCATCATACTTTTATATTTTTATGTCAAGCTTTTGGGATGAATTTGAATTTACCTGCATTTAAAGTGCGATTATTATTAGTGCATTCTTGAGCTAATAAAGAAAATTTAAAAGAAATAAAGCTTTTGGTACATTTTGAGGTTTCTCACATGATCTCAAGCACACATTGCTCAAGCTTTGTCGGCCATGTTGGACGTGGTTACCGGTTGTTTAGAAGTGGTTCCTGGAGGTTGTGCTCGCCTGCAAACACTTGCTAACTACTAGACGAGCAGCAGTAAAACGTGATAAAAAAGTGCAGCAGAGATCGTAAAACGTTGAAACGATAAGAGGTAAAGTTGTGCAGAGCTGCAGGTGACATATTTCAAAAGTAAATGGTCCCTGTTTCCCATTTTAGGTTATCCTTTTCCCAGTTTCACTACAGACTGGACAGCAGCTAGTCCTTGTTTGCAGCCAAGTGCTTGGACTAATAATGGCTCATGGCGGCTCAACTCTGAATTTATTTGAACATTAAGACACACTAAAGTATTGTATTAATGAAGACTTTGTAGCAGTTCACTATTTGGAATCTATCATTTTAACATATATTTTTTTCATGTTCAGCATTTATAAGCTCAATGCCCGATGAGCTGAGGAAGAAAATAGTGTCTTTGTACCTTAAGTGATCTGTGCATGTGTCTGTTTTCTTCTATTTGAACTGCATTACAAAGTTAAAAAAGAAAAAAACCCATCTCTGACACAAACATGACCTTGGGCACACTGACGTCCAGACAGTGAGCCATCTGATTGGTCAGCTTGTGGCACGGCCTACTACTGAAAACACTGACAGTCGCCCACTGTCTGTCTGTGTCTAGGTATCTGTGTGCCTGCTGCATGTGCAAGCAATTTTGTGTACGCACACGTGCGTGCGTGCGTGCGTGCGTGCGTGTGTCATAGACCAGTCCAGCCGGCAGCTTCGGTGACCTAACTCATACCCACACCTGTGTTTGATCATTATGATTTAAGTCCATTTATAAGTGGTCATGTGGCCTGTCATGTGGTCGTGTCTTGAAGCTGCTGAAGGTATTTAAGAGTTGGTGCACGCTGGTATCTTCAGTCCGATGCTGATGATCAAACTGGCCATGTTACAGTGTAGCTCTATCTATCCTTCAGTGTTTATAGTTTGTCACTCCGTGCGCTCTTCTTGGTTATATTTGTTGAGGCGGATATGTATATATATGTATGGATACAGAGTGGGTGGCGTTGGTGGAGGTGGGGGTGAGCTATCAGGGTTACGACCCTGCTTATGGCTGATCAAAAAAGGAGGAGTCTAAGCAAACTGTGGACATCCTGATTGGCTGACAGAGGCCCTCCTTCCACTCTTTTAAAAGCCTGCCGTCTTACCTGAGTTACAAAAGAGCCACAGCACCTCACCCATCCACTCGTCTGTCTTCTCTATTATTCTTCAGATCGATTCATTCAAAAAGGAAGGACGAGAAAAGGAACCTTCCTGGAACCGCTTTAAGAAAACTTTCAGTAAGTGAGCTTGTTTGTTTTGGGAGATTCTTTTCTTGAAAAAGTGAGCCATGCCATGCACAACAGAGGTCCTACCTGCTGTGCATGTTGAGTGGGGGGGGAAGAAACATGTATAATGTTTGCTTTCAAGGAATTTTCTGTGTGACACGTAGCAGTTTAGAGCATTGACTTCACTCACTTAGCTATTAAGGGGTGTGTTTGCTCATGCCAAAACTTGTAGACCCAGGAACTGAAGCAGTGGCTGATGCAAGAGTTGTGTGTACACTGAAGATGACTGGTTTCAGACTAAATAGGTAAAGTTTTTTCATTCTAAAATTACAAATCACTGTATTTTTAAGCCTGGCTTCTTTTCCTTTTTTTGCCAAACACTTTAGATTTTTAACAACCAATGTCTTATCTTACCATGACTACATACACTATAGCAGATATTCTATAAATCAAAAGGAACTTAAAATGACTACTGCCGTGTGATCGAAACACGTTGACAGAACAGAGTCGGTGCTCGTTCGTGTTTTTAGTTATTAAAGAAAGGAAGCGTGATTACTGATAAGTTGCAGCCTCCTTTTTTTTGAGTTTATTCATAAGACCACACACATTTGCATGCTCGTTTCTGCAGCAGAATCTCATGACTGCACAGTTGGCCATAAATAATTGCTCTTTTGGCAACTATCTGCCATCTAAAACTAGAAAACAAGGATTCTGCTTGTATTAGTGAGCAGATTGGCCATTAAAATCAACATCTTTAAATACACATATTGTATGAACTGTGTATTGTCTCTTGAGTCTTTAAAACGTTTTGGTAGTGGTTTGAAGTTTCTGTATGTGGCTTTAGCTAGCATGGCCTCAGGAGTGAGATACATGGTTAGGGTTTGGGGAAAAAAAAGAACAAATCCCAGCGACCTATAGAGATTACTTTTTCTGATGGCGGGAAGTACTTAATGCGGGCTTCTATAAGTAATGGTTGTATCAACACATCATTTTAACCCAGCTTGACAGATTAATCCTCTTGGCTGCAGAGAGCGAACCACATTCTCCATTTCCCTCTAACAGCACGGCAGACAAGGACATTGAGAGATTAGGTGTAGCGGCGTGTGTGATGCGGCTTTTAACGATGACACAGCCGCCTAATCTCTGTTGGCTCAAAACTATTATGGCTTTACTTCACAGAAAGCACAACAATCTGTCAGTAACAATAAGTTTTTGCGAAAGAAGGTCTCAACTTGTCGGCCAATCTGCATCGCCCAGGGCATTTAACACCCCTGGTAGTGTAGGCAAACGAGCTCAGTTTAGACTGCAAATGCTTGTTTACGCATTGAAGTGGCTCAGCCACTTCCCTCTTTAGAAGCTGTTGGTTCATTGATATTACAGTTGTTGTCATGTTGTAATATTATCAGAAATTTGCATCAAAAATCTAATGATTGGTATAAGACATAAGACCTCTTTAAACAGAGAGAAACAAAGTTTGATTCAGTGTAAACAAGCTAAACTATCATTATGCATAAAGGTAATTGAGGCAGAAGAAAGACCCGTCCATATGAATGTATTTTCTCATTATGCTTTGCATTGCAACTGACGGTCGATCACTACGACGATTTCAGGTCTTGATTGCGAATGTAATGTTCGATCGTATTTACTACCCTGATGTAAGTCAAACATTGGCAGTCACTTTAGTCATTCACCTCAAAATTTAGTCAAGTTTAACTCTGGATCCACTTACCTTGTGTTGCAAGTAGTTATTTCACTAGTTGTTGCTGCAAGTCGCTTACATTGTTAGATGGGCTTTATAAGAGCGGCATTAGTGTGCAGTGTTACAGTTTACCTGGTCTGGTGGTGTATGAAATGGTTGCACAAAACCCAACAAGGAAGACTGAGGAAAAATAGCTTGCAAGGGTTGCAAATGAAGCAAATAAAACATCTTTAATGAACAAGTGGAAACATGAGTCCAAAGGAATGCTAATGTTGCAGTGATAAAGAAGTCTAGTATTGTACCATTAATATCTGCTTATCTGTTGTCTTTTTTGTAGCTGCATATTTAGGATACAGGCATGACAGTTGCATTTATTTTACTGTGTGTGCGCATTAGGTGGTAGTGTGACTCATTCCCTAATCAGAAGCTTGGTGGTTCAATACTTACTCTAGCTCTTCCAGTCTGCATGTTGACTCATGCAGACTGCCTCAGTTGCACATCAATTAATCCATGAGTGTATGTTAAGTTCATGGCAGAATAAAGAGCTGTGTTTACATTAAGATATTTGTTCTGATCAAAGCATTTCACCACATCATTACTGCTGTGAATGCTGTGAAACAAAAGAGGATGTCAGAGCTGTCCTTTCTCATGGG
>VOQK01023922.1:28582-48377 GCA_015052645.1 Benitochromis conjunctus | reverse complement strand
CCATGTGTTAGAATGGCCCAGTCAAAGTCCAGATCTAAATCCAATCGAGAATCTGTGGCAAGATCTGAAAACTGCTGTTCACAAACGCTGTCCATCTAATCTGACTGAGCTGGAGCTGTTTTGCAAAGAAGAATGGGCAAGAATTTCAGTCTGTAGATGTGCAAAGCTGGTAGAGACATACCCTAAAAGACTGGCAGCTATAATTGCAGCAAAAGGTGGTTCTACAAAGTAGTACACATTAATACATAGATATAGATATATATACACATAGATATAGATATATATATACATAGATATAGATATATATACATAGATATAGATATATATATATACATATACACACACGCACGCACGCACGCACGCACGCACGCGCGCACACACACACACACACACACACACACACACACACGAGTCTTACCAAACAGCAGTGTACACAAACACTGAGCAATCACACAACAAAATGAACACCTCCCAATCTGTTGACACCATGTTGTTCTACTTTCACATGCTCAGAAAGGAATGTGCTAAATGAACAGAAGTTGCTTCAACAGTATAGTTTTGTTACCTGTGATTGTTGACTCACCTGCGTACGACCAGTCAATGTCTTCTGAAAATTTGCGCTGATTCCTGTATCCATATCCTTCAGCTGCAAGACAGAAACAAATGGTAACCAACACATGATGTATATAGAATATTCAGCTTCTTAATCTATGAATATAAAAACTATTTACATAAGTTATTTAACATATCCAAGTTCACTACTATAACGGGGTGGGGCGTTTTTCGTGTTCTTGGGTTTTTTTTGTGTTTTTTAGTGCCGTCAGCATTAACGCGAATTGATTTGTGTTAACATGTCAAAACTGGCTAATGATGGATCAGTATGAGGGGTTACTTGACGTTAATGCATTAATGCAGCTTAAACGCGTTAACACGGTCATCATGACTAATGCGATTAACAATTAACCCATCTGGAGCACAGACTGACTCAAAATCCCTGAAATGTCTCTGTCAACGCATTTCAGGCAGTTTGTCCATTCTGCGCTCCAGAAGGGTTGAGTGCGTCAAAAATTTTAAATCACGTTAATGGTGATGGACGCGTAAACGTGGCTAACACCGTATTAACGTGTTAACGCTCAGAGCACTAGTTATTTTATTTGTTTGTTTTTTGTTTTGTTTTTTTAACACACAGATGTGACAGATTTGACTTGGGCAAGCAACCCAATGTATATTCTGCAAAATATTTGAGTAATTATTCATTTTTAGTTTATTTTTTCAATCACTCTATTTTCTCTCTATACAACAGGCTGCTGTGAAATGGACTCAAGCTCCACCATCTTGGACTGCACCTTGTGACAGGAGTCCTTGTTCTGTTTAAGAGAATTGTTTCTTTGAGCTGAAGGGTCATTTTAACCAGAACCTTCACGAGGTGAAGAACTTCATGGACATTATTAATGTAGTCAAACTCACTGCAGCTGAACAAGTAGTACTGCCACCAAATTAAATTCAAGCTGGTGAATGGAGTTCTTCTGCAGGATAGGAGGCTCACTTGAGAAGCAGCTGATAATACTGCTCAGATATGTCACAAAACACTGGACAAATAAGGTATTATTAAAAATTAATATAAATGTACATAATAATAATAATAATAATAATTATTATTATTATTCCTCCGCAAATCGCTACCTTATTGTGGTGGAGGGGTTTGTGTGTCCCAGGGATCCCAGGGGCAATGTTGTCTGGGGGCTTCTTGCCCCCTGGTAGGGTCTCCCATGGCAATTTGGTCCTGGGTGAGGGGCCAGACAAAGAGCAATTCAGAAGACCCCTATGAGAAGGCCATCGAGGGAACAGTTCACCCTGCCCGGGATAGGGTTACGGGGGCCCCACTCGGGAGCCAGGCCTGGCGAGAGTGGCCGAGGGCGACCACCTGGTTGCCGGGACTTAGTCCATGGGGCCTGGCCGGGCACAGCCTAAAAAAGGGACATGGGCCCATCTTCCTGCAGGACCACCACCCGCAGGAGGCGCCGTAGGGGTTGGGTGCATTGTGAGCCATGCAGAGGCCAGGAGCGGAGGTCCTGGCGGACCAATCCCCGGCTACCAAGACTGGCAATTGGCACATGGAATGTCACCTCTCTGGTGGGGAAGGAGCTTGAGTTAGTGTGTGAGGTTGAGAAGTACCGGCTCGATATAGTCGGGCTCACCTCAACGCACAGCTTGGGCTCTGGAACCAGTCGCCTCGAGAGGGGCTGGACTCTGTCTCAGTCTAGAGTTGCCCTTGGTGAGAAGCGGTGGGCTGGGGTGGGTACCCTGGTATCCCCTTGGCTTGCTGCCTGTATGTTGGGGTTTCTCCCAGTGGACGAGAGGGTTTGTTCCCTGTACCTCCGGTTCGGGGAATGGGTCCTGACCATCATATGCGCTTATGCGCCAAGTGGTGGTTCAGAGGACCCAGACTTCTTGGAGTCCCTGGACGGGATACTGGAGGGTGCTCCGCCTGGGGACTCTGTTGTCCTGCTGGGAGACTTCAATGCTCACGTGGGCAATGACAGTAAGACCTGGAGAGGCGTGATTGGGAGGAACAGCCTCCCAGATCTGAACCCAAGCGGTGTTTTGTTGCTGGACTTCTGTGCAATCCACACTTTGGCCATAAGGAACACCATGTTCGAGCATAAGATTGTCCATAAGTACATGTGGCACCAGGATGCTCTAGGCTGCAAGTTGATGACTGATTTTGTAATCATATCACCAGACCTAAGGCCATATTTTCTGGACACTCGGGTAAAGAGAGTGGCTGAGCTGTCAACTGATCACCACCTGGTGGTGAGTTGGATCAGGTGGCGGGGGAGGATGCTGGACAGACCTGGCGCGCCTAAACGTATAGTGAGGGTGTGCTGGGAATGCCTAGCAGAGGCCCTGGTTCGCGAGATCTTCAACGCACACCTCCAGCAGAGCTTCAACAGCATTCTGAGGGAGACTGGGGACATTGAGTCCAAATGGAACGTGTTCAGGATCTCAATTGTCGAAGCCGCTGCACTAAGCTGCGGCCGCAAGGTGGTTGCTGCCTGTCGTGGTGGTAACCCCCAAACCAAATGGAAAAACCAGAGGTGAGGGGAGCCACCAAGTTGAAGGAGTCCTATCGGGCTTGGTTAGCCTATGGGACTTCGGAGGCAGCTGATAAGTACTGACAGGTCAAGTGGATTGTGGCGCAGGCAGTGGCTTAAGTAAAAACTCGGATGTGGGAGGAGTTCGGAGAGGCCTTGGAAAAAGATGTTCGGACTGCCTCAAAGAGATTCTGACAAACCGATAGGCGACTCAGGAGGGGACAGCAGTGTTCCTGTACTGTGTATTGTGTGGGTGGAGCGTTGCTGACTTCGACTGAGAAAATTGTTGGGCGGTGGAAGGAATACTTCAAGGACCTTCTTAATCCCACTAACAAGTCTTCCGTGGAGGAAGCAGAGTCTGGGGACAAAGGGGATGATCCGTCAATCTCTGGGGGCGAGGTCACTGAGGCAGTTAAACAACTCCTTGGTGGCAGAGCCCCTGGGGTGTATGAGGTCTGCCCAGAGTTCCTGAAGGCTCTGAATGTTATAGGGCTGTCCTGGTTGACACGCCTCTACAATGTTGCGTGGAGATCAGGCACAGTACCCCTGAATTGGCAGACCGGGGTGTTGGTTCCCATCTTTAAGAAAGAGAACTGGAGGGTGTGTTCCAACTACAGGGGAATCACACTCTTCAGCGTCCCTGAGAAGGTCTATGCCAGGGTGCTGGAAAGGAGAGTCCATCCGTTAGTCGAACCTCGGATACAGGAGAAATAATGCAGTTTTCGTCCTGGTCGTGGAACACTGGATCCTTCCTCAAGGATACTTGAGGGTGCATGGGACTTTGCCCAATCAGTCTATATGTGTTTTGTGGACTTGGAGAAGGCATTCGACCATGTCCCTTGGGTGTTCTGTGGGGGGTGCTCTGGGAGTATGGGGTGTCTGGCTCACTGCTACAGGCCATTCGATCCTTATACAATCATTGCAAGAGCTTGGTCCGCATAGCTGTCAAATAAGTCAGACTCGTTAAATTAAAAGAACATGTGCTACCGACTGCATAGAACAAAGGGGCAGAGGGAAGAGATGACTTCCAGGTGGTACTACCAGATGCTATGCTGTAGTAACATGAGACTTTAATTAGAATCTCTACAGTATTGGTCATGGTGGTGCACCACTGATTATAAACATTTTACTTATCATCTCTGCCAGTTTATTTGTAGATAGCCTTAAAGGTAATAAAAATATATCCAAGTCATAGTATAGGACAGTGAAGAGAATCTGCAGTGTTTGCAGAGTTCTGTATGTAAGTGTTTCAAGTGACTTGTTAATTGGGAAAAACCAAACAAGACACTGAATATCTGTAACAACAAAAGCACTCCCTCCCTGAGGTCTACGACACCATGGAATGCCATAACCAAGTGGCCGGCGTAGTCTACAAGAAATGAAATATAGCAGTAGTTTTAGACACAGTCCAGAAGCAACCAAGGAGCCAATCGTAAATGTGAAACTAACCAAAATTATTACAAATCTGCACTCTAAATATATTTCATATTATGTCTTATACAAGGAACCTAGCAGAGCCACATTTTACAACCTTTGATATGTGATGGATTTTTGGAGTGACACTGGCAATTTATCAGCCTAGACAGACAAGGAATAACCTCTGTGGTCTATTGACGTGCCGGCGCGTCACACCGACATCGGCGATAAAAGTGGGCGTGGCATGGGGGCGGGGCCACAATGCGATTCCGTTTTGATTTGTGTTGACAGTGCATATTGCTCTAGACCCCAGAGGGTTAATGTGCAACAATTGAATGAATAACTTAACGAAAAAGTGGAAGTAGTACTATGTGTGCAGATGAGGCAGTTCCAGAAATATTTTTAACTGTATTGCAAAAGGTTTATGTTAACGTAATTGCATCTTCAGGAAAAAAAACAACAACAACTTAACCTCAAAAGACAGAAATACCCTTTCTTTGTGTCACTTTTTGATGGTGATGTAATAATTTTGCTATTTATTCACCCACATTTTTTTCAAATAGGACAGAGATGTGAGAATGAACTTGCTCTACAGTGTGTGGCATATTAATTCGAGAGGGTGGTGAGGTGTCTGATTGTGCTGCAAGTGAGTAAATGCCAGTCAATGTAAATATTTCAGACAAATAAAAAAAATCTTTGCTAACGATGTAAGCATTTGCTATTTGTCGATGAGAGTAAATAAACTTAAAATGGCATACTTTTGCTGTACATTATGCCTTTTTCAAAACATTTTATTTGACATAAGTGGCAGACTTAATGACAGTCTGGCATTGTGCTTAAGCCAACATGGCATAGTCACAGACAGAAGCCATGTGTGAGAAAATGATTCATCAATAAGTTCCTGAGGTCAGGGGTGTGAACTCGGTGCTGTCAGTAGGGCCAACCCTGACAGGAAATTATGAGCTCTGTTTCTCTTAAATGTCAGCCAGACAGTGTAAGTAAGCAGTTCTGACATGTAACACCTGTTTGCTCTGTAACCAGTATATCAGCAAGGGTTTATTAGAGTCTGTTTCTGTGTATGCACATGTCGCTGTGCATACATATACACACACTGGCGTCACACTCTCCCTAGCAAGGACAAGCTAACAATCTGTCACCAAAGTGTTAAGAGCACTTAAGTTTTCATTTTAGATTCAAGTTCAGGTTCTCAATTAAATTTTTGTAGGATAGACAATAAATAAGTAGCATTTCATAACTTGGTACAAGTTCATGTCAGGGACATCTCTTTAGAATTCATTAAAAAAATAAATAAATCAATAAACCAAAATGTTTGACAATGAATGTGAATTGAATTGAATCAAGAAATAATTATTTTCTCTAGCACTCTTCTTGTAAAATAATAAGACTTTTATTTCCAGTGCATATTAATAGAAACCCAACAACTAAATTTAAGTTTAAAAGTCACATAAGCATCTACACACTTTCCCATATTTGCTTTAACTTTGTAATGGTCAAAACTTGTAAAGTCAAGTTAAAACTGAGGGTTGTCTCCCAATTTTCATGAGAGGGCTGTTCCATAAACATTACTCAAAGCTGTGAGAATTTTTGCTCTTTTTAAGACATTTTTTGGCATGGTTAGTAGATCAGAAGTGACATCAGATTCTTTTTTCTTCGATGAGCCATGCAAGAGAAAGATTTGATCTGCAACCATGCATCAAATTAATTTGTTAAATGGTATGCCGGTATCACTTGTGATCTAACTTGTAAGCAGAAAATAACATTATTTTCCTAATTGATTGGGACAGATGACCGGGATGGATAACATTATGGTAAGTTTGAGGTAATTAGCACGTTTACAGTCCATGATGTTCAGGTTTTTTGGCAAATCAAAATTTCCTTTGTTAAGTAGGCTCGGCAAGCCAAGCGCTTGGGAACCTCTGTGGAGGGAGCATAAAATGATGTCACCCTACACAATGTGGCTAGTGTTTGTTGCACTGTTTGGAGAAAATATTCCTGAGACCATCAATAATGAAGAAAAAAAAAGGTTTCTGTTATAGAGCAAAAGGGGATCAAGAGGAGGTGAGGGGAGAAAAGCTGATTTTAGGAGAACAAAGAAGTGAACATGGGAGGGTGACTGAGTAGGAGAGATGTAATTCAGGTCTTGACGATTGGGGGTGGTGGGTTAACATGCTTACTGGAAAAGAGTGAAGGAGTAGAATAGATTCTATGGAGAATTCTTGCTCAGCGCCTGTACGAAATAGAAAAAGACCACAACTGTGTCACTGTGTTTATTCAGCGGAGAGTGGCCGACTCTGTGCTCCGGTGTGTGGGAGCCCCGCAGCCTCCAGCCAGAAGCTGAATAAGAGGATTAGCTAAACCCTGGGAGAGCCAGGACATCTACAGGCTGTGGGGTGAGAACTGGTGCTCATGCCAGAATGTGTAACAACCCCCTCCCCTCTACTTCCACCCGAATCCCTGACCCTCTGCTCTTGATGCCAACAGGACGAGAATTTGAGCATGGTGGGGGTGGTATGAGTAATATTCTCATTGGATGAATTTCTGGCAAAAAAAACAAACAAAACAACAACAACAACAACAAAAACAAAAACAAACAAACAACAGGAAAAAAAATTATTTTATACACACAGACACTAACAAATTCTGGATATGATCTCAAACCATGGTAAATGAGTCATTACTATATAGGACTTTCCTAATCTGAGTACTCAAAGCACTATGCAATACGCCTCATCTCACTCACCTGTTCACACACATTCAAAGAAGCATTTTTTCCTTTATTTAGTAATTGGTTGGGTACCAAGCCCCAGTGCATTTGTTGAAGGCACTGAATGCCATCGTCAAGTATGCCATTAACACCAGCGTGGTTTGCCTCATCTCTGACGTAGATGAGACCACGTACAGGGCAGAGGTAGAGAACTTGTTCCGCTGGTGCTCAGAAAATAACATGAAGCTGAATGTCCTTAAAACCAAAGAAGTCATAATGGACTTCAGGAAGCAAAGACAGGTCCACTCCCCTCTCATTATAAATGGAGTATGGGTGGAATCTGTGTCCACCATCAGGTTACTGGGCACCCACATCTTCACTGATCTCACCTTGACTGACAACACCAACGTCCTGATAAAGAAGGACCAGCAGCGGCTGCACTTCCTCCATGTCCCTAGGAAGAATAACCTTAATGAGAAGCTGCTGCTTCTGTTTTGTTCTGCAATGTGTGCCTTTGTCTTTTTGTATATTTTTGTCTTGTTTTTGTATACATCCCTCTTTATGGTATACATTTCTCCTGTTTGCTATTTATTCCTGCTGTCTACTATTAATATTTTCTTCCGGCACAGTTGGTGTGGAGCACCTACAATTTCGTTGTACATGTACAATGACAATAAAGGCCTATTCTATTCTAGAAGCCAGGATGATAAACCAGCTGTTCTCCACTGAACCATCCAAGGTGTACACTTAGTAGCAGGGAAATAATAACAAACAAGGCTGGAGATGGAGCAATACTGGAGGAGTATGTGAGAGAAGGACGTAACCCATAATAACAATGATGGGTGTCTGGTGGTGCTAAGAGCAACCATAGCAACTTCCTTGAACAAGTGTCAATAACCATCACAGTTTCAGATATCCAAGAAAGAATCTCAAGCATGAAGAGTTGGACAACACCAGGCCTTGATATGAATTCTACCTACTGGCTAAAGAAGCTAACTAACTAACCATGAATATCTGGCAGCACAAATAAACCTGCTGCTAATGGATGAGACGTGCCCAGAATGATTAACTGAAGACCTGGCAGTCCCGCTTCCCTAGGACCTCAAAAGGGACCAGTCCTATCCAATAACCTGCCTAGCACAACATGTGAGGCATCACAGCAGCTAAGATGAACATCCACATGGCTCACAGGGCTCGAAAGGAAATTGGCAATTACAACAGAGGAGCAAAACATCAGATACTGGTAGATAGAGCAGTCACTCGAGACTGTAAGACCAGACTGACCAACCTGTACACCACTTGGATTGACTACAAGAAACTCCAAGAAGCACCACAAGAAAGCCAGTGCCTCACACATGGATCTTGGAATAATAATAATAATAATAATGTATACTTTATTGATCCCGTAGGAAATTAGTCTCTGCATTTAACCCATTCACACTCAGTGAAGCAGTTGGTGTGCCACCAATCGGTGCCACCAATCTGGCACCCGGGGAGCAGTATGTGGGGGACGGTACGGTGCTCAAGTGTACCTCAGGGTAGCCGTTGGGTGGATTCGAACCGTTGACCTTCCGATCCAGGGGCGAGCACTCTACCTACTGGGGCGAGCACTCTACCTACTGAGCCACCCCGCCCCCCAATACTGGTAGAATGCCTAGAACTATACAAGAACAGGACCCTACATACATCAGAAATTTTATGAGAAACTTTATGGTTGTTTGGTACATCCCCATAAAGGCCAATTTCAAGCCAGTTGCATAACTCACCATCAAGTGTAAGATTTACCAAGAAGACCAAGAGACCCACTTCTCCCACCAAAGTGAAAGACTTCCTATGCATTTCCGGTGCTAAAGACTGTATAAACCAGGGAGCCTAACCATTTCAGACCTGTGGTCTTAATTTTCCACTTGATGACGAGTCTGGAGAGGATTAACAACCTCCATTCTCTGGTGAGCATGCTGCTGGACCCCTGCAGTTTGCTTACCATCCTGGTTTTGGGGTGGATGATGTAGTCCACAGAATCTATGTTCTGGCAAGATCACTTTCACACCTGGAGAGCACTGTGACTGCATGGACAATAGACTCTCTCATCAAAAGACCACAGTACGTTAGGCTTTAGGTCTGTGTGTCTGAGGTGGTGGTATTCAGGCCCCTCAGGGGATGATCCTCTGTCCCCTTCTTCTTTACCCTCTACACTTCAGACTTCAACACCACAAAATGCCACCTCCAGAAGTTCTCAGATGATCCACAGTATCACCCACTTCATCATCTGGTGTGACCTCACCACCTGCTCATCAACAGCAGTAAAATGCTCATTGACACCATAACCGTGGTTTGGACACTAAAGTACAAATTCCTTTACGAAAACAATAAACAGGACTAGTCACATAACACTTATGCTCTGTACAAGAAGGGCCAAAGTTGGCTTTCTCTGCTGGGCAGGCTGAGGTCTTTTGAAGTGTGCAGAAGATTAATAAGGACCTTTTATAACACTGTGATGGCTTCTGCTATCTTTTATCTGGTTGTCTGCTAGAGAGGTGGCAGCACGAAGAGGGACAGAAATCACCTTAATAGACTGGTAAAGAGGGCCAGATTTTTTAAATATTAAGAAAATAATGTTTTTGAAACAGGTGGTTTAGTATTTTACATACGTGTTTCCAGGTGAACATTATACATCTTTTTACACACACATTGCCCAAACACTTAATAAATAGAGACAGGCAGTTTTACATTTTTCAGCATTTTTCACAGAAGCAGTTACAGCTACAAAGGGTGGGCTGACATCATATTAACCCCTATGGCTTAAGAATGGGATGTCACTGCAGTTCATATACATGTGAAGGTATAGGAATAAATACTTTTTGCAATATAATGTATTTAAAAGGCAATAATTGCCCAACTTTTGAGCTCAATTAAATATTTGTTATCTTATTTACCCAACATTTCTACCTTTTCTAATGTCTGATTAAGTCCTGCTACACTAGGCATTGAATTACCTTCTTCACCAGATTTCCTTATTCATAAACCATGTCTTCTAAATGGAGGTGTTTTGATTTTCAGCAGATGTGTTTCTAATCTGATTGTACACACATTGACGAAGGAGTTTGTCAAAGGCCTCCAGAAAAGCTCCTTCAACAGAAAAACAACTTAATTAAACACTGGACCTAAATGGATAGAGCAGAATGCCAGCACTGTATCCCACAGAAACAACAATGAGAAGGGAAGTGTGAGGATGAATGTAAAGCCCTCTTTCTTGGATTAAATACTTTGTCAACTTAATCCTCAGTTGGAGAGTAAATCAAATGACAATGGTGTGCCTAGGGATGTCGGTTAGAGCATGTAGTCAAATCAAAAGACTACTTCATGAATGAATTTGACGATTTTAATGCTGCATCCATAGCATGTAGTATTTCCAAGTTGCCAGCTACGGAAAACGGGCAGTAAACACTGAGGTTACCCACCAAAAGTAGTAGACCAGGGTCGAATGAGAGCCTCATTTTAAGCACTCAGACTGTAAAATATCCACACAGGATAAATACTGTTTAAAAATACATATTATCACTCCCACTGTAATTTATATTCATATAAAAAAAACTAAAACTCTTGGTGTATTTTATTGTATATAGTAACCATCTGTACATAGTATATTGTACTATTGTATCGTATAGTATTTTGGCTTTGTGGTACACCATTTTAAAAATATTTTTCTGTTTTTGTTATTTTCCAATATATGTCAAATCTCCTTTATGTCCCATGTCCCTTTTGATGCAGTAACAAGTGAATTTTGCCTAATGGGTGATTCAATAAAGTCTATGGCTATACTGCTAAAAGTATTCAATCACTCATCCAAATCACTGAATTCAATAACTTCCAAAGCCACGGGTGTATAAAAATAAATCACTTAGGCATGTAGATGCCTACAAACATTTGTGAAAGAATGGGAGGCTTTCAGGAGCTCAGTGTGGCACCATAATAGGATGCCACCTGTGCAACAAGTCCAGTCATTAAATTTCCATTCATCCATCCAATCTTTAGCTGAGAGAATCAGAATCAGAATACTTTATTAATCCCTGAGAAAATAATAGAATGTAATCTCTCCACCGTGTCCAAGGTCTGCCCCGGGGCCTCCTTCCTGCGGGACATGCTGGGAACACCTCACCCAGGAGGCATACTAATCAGATTCCTGAACCACCTCGACTGGGTCGTTTTGATGGGCAAATGTCCAGTATGCCGTTTCCACTCACTATATATTTAGTGAGTGGAATGTGTACAATGTTGATTTGTAAATTGAAAATAAACATTGTGTCTATAGAACACCTATAATACTGAAAGTACCAATTTTTATATTAAGTTGCCAACAAAGGCAGCACAATATCAATAAAACAACATTTTACTGAGAGGATATTGTGATTATATCATTTTAGTGAAGAGCAAAGTATCAGGATTCAATGGACAGGTTTGAATCAGCTTTAGCGTAAAGAGCCATTTCAAAACAATGTCTGTAAAAAAGGAATTTAAAACTCAACAAATACAATAAACATATGAATAAAATTGATCTAAGACTGAATGACCACAGTCTAACCTAAAGTTAGCCGTTATTTACCAGACTACTTGAATAAAATGTCATTCTCCCCTACTCTAAAAAGCCCAGTTCTTTCTTGCACCTAATTCCATCAAGAACTATAAGCCTTTTTTTATTTCATTACCAAATTCACATACAGATAAGTCTGTAAATGAATAATGGGTATGTCTGTAAAATGAATAATGGGTTATTTATTAGAAGTGTTTCCCATTTGTTGCATACAGACCACAACTTGAAAAAACACTGGTTCAGTCTCACAGGAAAAATAATGACTGAGTTCTCTGTCCACAATGTTCTACCCGCTGACCTTCTCAGGATTTCAGTGCGACATCATCTGCAGGGAGCAGCCAGAACCACCCTGGCTGCAAGTTTGCTGCCAAACATCAATTGGTTTTTTACTATATCCATTGTGCTGTGTGTGATCATCATCAATAAAACAATCACTGACTCATTAACAGGCGGGCATTTGCTCTCAACACCTTGGGCACACATGACTATTTTGAGAGATGACCTAATTAAAATTAGCAGCGAGGGGGCAGACATAGAGGAAATTATGGATTTGTCCTCTCGTAACCTTGACATACTTCTATTTAATTTTCCCTCTTTAGCACTGTGTCTGGTGATTTCTTATTTACTTGTGATTTCTTAATAATCCTTTTTTCCCCCTCTCCCTCTCATGCAAAACCTGTTTGTTCTCCTCACAACTTGATTATTTATTTGAGCAAAATGATATTCTAGACTCCAATGACTTTAATGACCTTGCGATACTCAATTCACTGTTATTTATATAGCACCAAATCAGTTGCCTCAAGGCACTTTATATTATAAGCACTTCCAGAAAGACATGTATTCTGATGACATTTATTTAGGATTAAATTTCTTCTCTTTTTTCTAATTTATTTTATCTAAATGGCTACTTATCTGAACCGGAGGAGAACAACCATGAATTATTTGGATGACTGTAAAACAGAAACAAAAATAAGCATTTTTTTTCACATGGTGAGATTACCAAGTGCTATGAATTTTGCTCTAGTGGCTCCAAAGAAAACCCCAAACTGCACTGTAGTAGTACAGAGAATTCTATGCGTATTTATATGGAAACCTACTGCTTACTGGATACAATATGAAGCCATTTTCTTCCTATCCACTCGCGGTGGGACTGCAGCCGATCCCAGCTGTCTTAGAGCGAGAGCAGATATTAGTGCTGCTTTGGCAGGTTAATATTTTATTTACTACCTGGTATAGTTGTTACTAAATATATACACTGGTTAAAAAAAAAATCTATACCAATAAGGACTGGGTAATGTGTTAGGAACAAAAGAAAGCCACATAATTTAATGGAAATGAAAATTATCAACTGAGTATCAACAGAGTTCAAAGAAACAAAATGTCCCAGAGGTGTTCTACTGGCTTTAGGTCAAGCAAACATGGGGGCCATTTAGTGGTATCAATTCCTCCATCCTCCAGGAACTGCCTGCAAACTCTCTGCAGGGTGAGTACTGTCATGAACCAGGAGGAACCCTAAACCCACTGCACCAGCAAAGGATCTTTTCATCCAGATACCTATTGGCAGTCAGGAACAGTCAGCCTGTAGACGTCTGTGCATCCCTCTCCAGACCATCACTGACCCACCACCAAGCCAGTCATGCTTAATAATGTTACTGGTTTCTCCATACCATTTCAGGTCTGTCACATGTGCTTAAGGCAAACTTGCTCTCAATTATAAAAACTGTAAAGCACAGGGCCAACCAGAGGACACTGGGCTCTCAGACCAACCTCATGAAGCCTGTTTCTGAATGTTTGGTCAGAGTCAATCACACCAGTGGCCTGCTGGAGTTCATTTTGTAACAAATGTGGCGCTGACAATCTGTTTCTTCCTTGCACAAAACAGCAAGTGGTGTAGTGGTACCAGTGGTCCTGCTGATGGGTTAAGGATCTTCTACAGCCATGTCAAGCTCTCCGAGAGCGCCTGTCCCCTGGAATCTCTTCCATGCACTTAAGACGATGCTGGGACAAAACAGAAAAACTTTTGGCGATGGACTTTGACTACCTGTGCAACCTTTATATGGTCCAGGTATCGCCGCATGCTACCAGTGCTGACACCGACCCTAGCCAAATACAAAACTAGTTTTGAACAACAACAACAACAAAAAAGATGAAAAGGGAAAAATGTCAGTGACTTCCACCTGTAAAATAATTTCTGTTTGGGGGGTTTGTCTCACTGTTGTCCCTTTGAGTGTATGTTGTTAATTTCATTAACATCAAAACAGATGAAACCAATTAGCAGCCACATCTGGAACCAGATCAATATCCCAAAAGTTTATGTGATTTGACGTTATACTTGATGCTATAACAAGTAATTTTTTTTTTTAAAGGGTATACTGTAAAATATTCTAACATGGAAAAAAAAAAACCTTAAAATAAATTATTAAAAACTCCAAATTAATAAATATGTAGTAGCCACTTTGAGTTCATGCTTGCATCACTGCAAAGAAATACGAAGTTGGTCCGAGTGATCACTGTAAGTGACCTCATTAAAAATTTACTTGTCATTAATTGGTTAATAAGTGCTTATTATCTGTTGCAGCTTGGACACAGCTAATGCTTTTACTTTGAAAGGTATAAAACGACAAGGTGCTGTAAATCAGGTGACATAAACTTTACAGCACCAGCGCGAGTTTCAATGTACAGAGAGAAGGCATGCTCAATGGTTAATAAACAGGAAAAAGGTGCCTGTTAAGGTGTAATTCTAAGTCGCAAATGGTTCCTTAGCACCTGGTTGATGAGAGAACCAGGTTGGTATTAAAGTTTGTCGTTGTGGCCATGCCACAAATCGAAGGCTTAAACATTCTCAATGATTGTGAGGAGAACCAAAAAATTGTTCCAAAGTTACCAAGCTGGGCAGCTGCAAAGTGAAATCATCAAGCTACTCAGTTTATGAAAGAAAGTGGGAAGTTTCCAGGTTTAAAGGACTTTGCCAAGTTCATGTCTTCTGAAGCAGAGATCTTGTGATCATCATTTCAGGCTCTCCACTCTGCAAACTTCACCACAGTCATTGGTAAAGGTTGCCAAAAAGAAAAAAGACCAACTTCCAGTGTTCTTCATAACTGAGACTGAAAACAAGTCCAAATGTAAAAGCACCATGTCAAAACAACAGACACAAACTTCAAAGTTGCCTACAGTTGAATGGCAAATCACTTGAGAAATGAAGGAAATATATAAAGGAGAAAAAACTCTGTTATGGGTGTCTCAAACCCGGACACAGCGCAAAGGACTGTTATCACAGACTTGTATGTGAAGTGTGTAAGAAAAAACATCCTACCTGTCTGCAAAACTAACTATGACAAAGATAAATTAGCCACAAACCAGCCACAAATTCAGAACAACACAAAATAGGCTGCAACCACCCTGTTTCTCAATGCAGAAGCCAATGAACATTGCATAAGCACCTCCATGATTGTACTTGTTCAGAGCAACATCCAGGTACAGAACAACTTGTTTATGCCCTCTTAGACACACAAAATGACACAGCGTTCATTGACCAAGATGTGGTCAACCCCAAGTCCACCCCAATAAGGTTAAAGCTCACTACACTGCTTGGTAAAGATGTTATTGTACCAAGCGAATGCATCTTAGGTCTCAAAGTGAGAGGCTACAACTCCTCAGAAATTATTGAATTCCCTCATGCTTAAACTAAAGAATGTATACCAGTTAACCGCTCTCACATTCCTACCTGCAAAATGGCAAGGTGGTGGAATCATCTCAAGGAAATAGTGAACAAGATTCCTCCACAGCTAGAATGTGAAGTTGCCCTTTTAATTGGCTACAGTTGCTCTAAGGCATTAGCTCCAAAGCAGGTAATCATAGGAGGAGAGAATGAACCCTATGCAGTTCGCACAGCAGGGCTGGAGTATTGTATGCCCAGTATTGTCTCATGATGACTCTTTTAGCACGTCTACTGTGTGTCACAGATTTGCAAGTAAAGAGCTCCCACTAGTGACTCCAGCTGATGCATTCAAGGTTCTTGAGTCTGATTTTAAGGACGATAACAAGGATAACAGGTCAGTGTCTCAAGATGACATTTTTTTTCTTAACATGTTAAAGGAAGGCATTTACAAAAACACTGAAGGAAATTACGAATTGCCACTTCCATTTAAAGAGAGACCCCTCTTACCAGACAATAAGCAAATTGTCACTGTGAGGCCATTGTGCTTTATTTACAGCAAAGACCAGAGTGGCTCCTATTAAGATAACAACAATACCAAGACTCGAACTGACCGCTGCTGTTGTCTCCATTACTGTAAGTAACATGTTAAAAGATGAGCTTGGATTGACACAGATAGAGGAGCATTTCTGGATGGACTCAAAGGTAGTCTTAGGGTACATTAATTAAGGCAAAAGGTTAAAGATAACACACTCCTTGAGTTACTAATGAAAAAGGATTGTGAACCATCAGTTTTGAGAGACCGGGGATGCAACAATCACCTCTATTAGATCCTCAGCAGCAGCCACTCGGTAGTTTTCAAATGTGGCAAAAAGTATACTAAATACATCTTAGCCTAAACTTCTTTTGATACTGCTATATACATTTATATATTTAATTTAAACAAATAACAACCATGCCCTGAATTCTTGCATAAAATTCAAACCATGTTGGGAAAAATATAGTTTGTCTCTACTGGGTGAAGTTCTGGGTATGTGGTAACAGAAGTTAAGCACTTGATCAGCCTGTTTAGTTTCTTTGTGTCACCAGTGGGGATACTGCTGGCCCAGCTGATTACACCATAGAACTTGGCCGATGCCATCACAGAATCCTAGAAGGTCTTTAGGAGCTGACCCTGCACTCCAAAAGACCTCAGTTTCAGTAGCAGATACAGCCTGCTTTGTGCTTTCCTGTAGATGACCTTTGGATTGTTAAACCAATCTACTAGTCAGGTGAACACCCATGTACTTATGAGTCCCCTATTTCAATGTCCACTCCCTGGATGTTCACTGGTGTAGATGGAAATGGATGTTTGTGCCTGTAAAAGTCCGTCACCAGCTCTTTGGTTTTCCCATTGTTGATCTGGAGGTGGTTCCACATAAAGTACTTGGTCAGTTCTTTGTACTTCCTATTGTCCCAATTGGCAATGAGGCCACAATTGTTGAGTCAGAACTTTGCAGGAAGCAATTAGAGTTGTAGGAGACATCTGTGGTGTATATGGTAAAATGGAGCCACAGTTGTTCGCTGTGGGCTGCTTGTACTGCAGAAGACCCTATCAGACACACAGTTCTGGATCCTTATGTTGGTGCAATAGTCCAGGATTCAAGTGGTACACCTGTGTACTCCAGCTGGTCTCTCAGGAATGTGAGTATGATAATATGATTGTATAGTATGGACCTGTTGCCTTCATTGCTTTGATCATCCTGAGTTCACATCTCAACTGGTTAAGTATGAAAGTCATATTGGAGCAAGATGGCTATGTATTGGTGGTCATAGTTGAGGGGGAGGGACAGCACACTGGAAATGGAGAAGAAATTAAGAGGAGCTCAGGTGTGTGTAGAGACGGGGCAGTCTCCAGGGTGCCCAGATTGTGATGGTGGTGGCTGTAGCTTTTAGGGTAGACCTGGGGCAGGGGCAGATGATGAATTGCCCCTATTGAAAAAGTGGTTTAGTTCTTCTGGCCACTTTGTGTCCCCTACAGGCTGAGAACTGCACCCTTTGTAGCCTAACATGTTTCCAAGACTCCTCCAGACTCTATTAACATAGTACAGCTATAGCTGGTTCTCCACCCAGTGTCTGTAGAGCCTGTGTTAGTACCTAATCGAATCGACTTGCCACGACTCGACTCCGATCGACTGGTTTTCCATTACAATCAAGTATCACCGAATGAGAGTGATTGTTGTCACAGCAACGCATTCCAGCGTCCCGTGATGTAATTACTATGCAAATGAAAACTACAAGATAAGATAAACCTTTATTAGTCCCACATGTGGGAAATTTGTTGGGTCATGGCAGAAAGTAGACAGTGCAAAGTTACAAGCAGGTGCTATTTTATGACCTAATGGAAAACTCTGAAAACCATAGCAAACCTTGGCAAGTCAATCTGACTAGGTAGTGATGGAAAAGGTTTTTCCCCTCACCAATGTCTCTCCTCAGCTATCTCTGTATACTCTTGACTTAAAAGGCTCTCCTATTCTGCTTAAGGACACCCTTGATGTCAGGAGTGATCCATAGATTATTATTTTACAGTTACAGTTCTGGTGGGTACAACATTATCTGTGCAGAAATTAATGTAATCATTATACAATCCACCAGACAGTGAATGTCCTCTCCATGGTCATGTGTTCTAAACATTTATACATAGGAGAGATGAGCTATATGTGTCCTGTGTTAGCATACAGTAAGTCAGTGTTTCATCTCTGGTGGTCTCATGCTATTGGCTAATAGGTCAATGTCTCTGCTTGCGACTTCTTTAATGGTGATGTGCCCACTGTTACACCATCTTTAGCACGTAACTGTTCGGCTGTCACAGTTCTACTTTCTCCACTTCCAGGCTTTCAAATTCAATGGGAATTTGAACCCATTTTTTGTCACTCAGAATTTCATATCTCTGTTGCATAATAGTGATGAAAGTTATGAATGGGCGCCGCTAGTATCTGAATAAGCCCAATGAGATGTTTTCCCTTCTGCATCAGTAATGTTACATTGTTCTCTGTCCCATAACACAGTGGGAGACATGTAATGGTTTAGGTTTTGGTGTCTATGTCATGCAACCCATAGCTTCAGGGACTTACGATGAAAAGATATCTTCCAAATAGGACAATTTGAGAAGCCAGACATCAATGAACAAATCAGCAAGAGGGGAGGGGCGTGGGGCTGCTTCTCAAATAGAAAACAAAGAACTCTGCCTGTGGAGAGCCAGCACACCTCTGAATGAAACAGTTAAGTATATGTATTCTGCCCCACGTTAAAAAAACAAAAAAAAAAACAAATGTTGTTTGCACTTTTCATGCATTTACAGTTGCTCCAGTTCATGGCACACTTTTTAACTACATAGTTTTTCACTACACAAAATATTTCCCATCCTAGTTCCAGTGGGCATAGCCTAACACCATAACAAGTCTTTCACAAATCCCCACACTTACCTTTTATAAACCAAAACCATGTCAGTTGCAGTAGCCAATATAAATTTTTCTACAATAAGTAAGAAATCCAACTGTTTGTTTTTTAAGTCACAATGTTTTTCAAATGTCTTTTAGTTTAATTGGCTTCAGTAGATGCAGATGTACAGCTGAGTCTTTTCCTGTGGCGGTGGCTCTTCTATTCCACTGAGTAAAGTGACATTGTTGTTTTGTAACGCCAGGCGACATCTTTTTTTTTTTTCTCCCCAACGTCTACTGAACATGTAGTGTTGGTGTCCGTACAACCTCTGGGTATGGGCTAAAATGTGGTTGTTGTGGACGTCTTTTCAATGTCAAACTTCAACTCATTGCACACATTGCTTTTATACTGCTCCTATAGGGACTGTAGTCCCATGTTTCCAGAGGGTGGAGGGCATGTTTTCTGTAAAGAAACGGTTATGTGTGAAGGAATGCAGCGTGATCAGTGGAAATCTCCAAGATGGCCGGACTCTTAAGCTAAAACAAAAGTGAGCAGCTGCACGGTGGATTTGAGCAGCAGATTGAGCAGAAATGTTCCAGCAGTTTGCAAAATGTGTGCATTGAAAAAGACACACTCGTACAAACTTCTCGTACTTTCTGTCACAGTTTCTCTAAGTCCTGCTACCAATCACAACCACATTCACTGCCTCTTTCAAAGCTCTTCACAGTAAAAGAGGATACTGTTCTTTTAAACTTATTAAACAGATTTTAAATTTACTTTTAAAAGGAGTACAAAGAATTCTAAATACCATTATTATTTTACATTTTACCATGGATTTCAATGTTTTTAATATTTCAGCACATAAAAAAAAAAAAAAGGAAAATAAGATTTTT
>VOQK01023921.1:90870-101434 GCA_015052645.1 Benitochromis conjunctus | reverse complement strand
AACTAACGAGCCAAGGAAAGCAAAACAGACTACATTGACATAGGACACAGACTACAAAATAAAACAGGAAACAAAATGCAGTCATGACAACAGGAACTTAACCGACCGGGCAGATATGAAACACAGAGGGGACGAAGACTAAAACCTAAGGGAGAAGACACAAGAGGATAAATAAACAAAACGTAACTAAGCCACCTAGACGTTAATATGAACTAAGAACACAAGCAGGGACTAATACATGGGGAACACACAGGCAGGGGTGACTGAACACATAACAGGAGCCCCGAATCACATAAGGGGCAAACAGAACCAAAAACCCTAAAACATGGACCCATCAAATGATAAAGAAAACAACCTAAAAATGCTGGGTCACAGACCCAGGACCGTGACAGTTGCAAATGCCTTATTGATGTTTTGGAGCCTTTCTCTAGAGCACATTTACATGATACGTGATACAGTTACATGAAGAGAACTACAAGTACTTGAATGATAATGTATGTAGCACTGGACCCATGAAGCAGTAGAAGGATGGGTTGCCAGTGCAGAGAGCAATGTCAACTAACTGGTTTCCTAAAATATTTCTATATATTTCTAAGACATCGACTAGCATACTAATGGAAGTATCAAAATGATCAGGCATACTCCAAATTTAGAGTGATCAATTAATCCGAGGTAGCTTGGTTAATGCTGTGCATCCATAGGCTGTACAGTTCATTATACAGATGGGAACATGCGAATTAGTGCTAACAAATAAATAATATATAAATAGTCTTAATTTAATTTGCTGAAAAAAAAACTTCTTGGAAATTATTATGATCTTGATTATACAGTTGGCCATGCAGCAGCTCATATTATGGTCAAATAGCATTAACATGTTGCAAAAGACACTGGAGCTCAAACACAGATGAGGCTAACTTTACTCCTTCAGATTAGCTGAGGTGAAGCCTAGCAGATTACTAGATTTCCCCTCAGGTCCCTGCCACTGTAGTTGTTATGAAGGGCAACACTGGCTCGAACAACTATAGGAAATATAAAACATGGACAGAGCTTCGAGGTAAGGAAAATGCCAAATGCCATTGCCAAATCTAAACCTGCATTTTCTCTGAAGGCCACCAGATGGCGATAGTTGCAACTGCCAAACGACTTCAGATTCTATAGAAGTCTATCAAAAAATGACTTTCCCTCTTGACCTCTGTAAACATTTTATTAATGAGTTTATGGGCTTGCTAATTCATTTTGGGTCATAGTAAATCATTATTTAATCTGTTTTATAAATCTTGGTCATATTATGTTAAAACAGAGGATCATCAGTTGGCTAATTACTTGTCAATCACATGTTGTTGGCCAATGAGCAAATAGTTTTGCAGTCATACTCATCCCTCCTTGTCATAACTGTGTATTTGATGAAAGCTTGAAAACAAGATTTCAGAACCCAATGCTAAATAGCTGCAATCACCTTGATTACTGTCTATGCAAACAGTCAATAACCCTCTATTTGTCTTTTTAAACATCAGCATATAAAGTGGTTTATTTCTGCTGTGGAGTTATACATTTTACCATGAGAGTATATATGGAGAATGACTCTTGAAAACAGTCTTAAATGGCAATTTGAGGGGCTGCAGTTCCATGGTAGCTTATTTTTTGAAGCTCTTAAGGTTTCTGTTTGGAAAATATGTATGTATGTTAGGGTAAAGTGAGTTTTTAAACAATGAAGACATAATAATGCAAAGTGAGAGCTTTAGATATGCTGCTAGATTACTTTGGTTACCTTTGAACAGAGTCAAGCTGTTCCCAGTAAGCTCTTTTCCACATCTCCCCCTGTCTCAACACCACTTTTTCCTCAGGCTTCCTGATCTACTTTGGCTATGGCATGTGGCACAGTGTGGAGCGCCAGCGCCAGCTCCAGCTCCAGAGTGGCACCGCACAGGAAAACACCAGGAGCAGCCAGGAGAAGCATGACAGCGTGGATGCAGAAGGAAAGGAACAGGAGTCTTTCATCTGCTCAGAAAAGACCAGCCAGTGTTAAAGGTTGCCAGCTTATTCACAGACTGTGTGAGGGAACAGATGCATAAAAGCACACAGCAGCTATTCCTAGATGTGCCTGTATATACAGTTTCACCGTCTGTGCTTCACTTACAAGCACATTCAGTCTGCAAAGGCAGCATCAGTATTACGTATCAGTGGCACATGATGAGGAATCGCTCTATTACTGGGATGGGACCACATCCCATAAGTCCCATTTGTGGACAGCATGGAGGGAGAACGGACAGGTAACACACTGGAGAGTGATTTTCATTTTTTTTAGCATTGAAGCAGCCAGTGCAAGGCTGCAGAGAAGATTTCCATACACTGACAGGTTTGTACAGGTAAGGCATCAATGTAAAGTTCAATGTAGAGCTTGATACACCAGTAGCTTAGTGCAAAGGAGGTGAGCGGCCCAGCATTTGGTTGTTAGCCCTTTCTGATGTTCATTGTTTCTAATTACACGTATAATTCTCATAGCTGTATATAAATCGTACTCATAAGACTTTTAGAGAAATGTACAATCTGTGAAATAGTTTTGTAGGCACATGACATGTCCTGACGTGACTCGCCTGAAAGTACACCAAGTGTTGGTGGTAGTTTTCAGCCATGTGTAGGTATTATGTAACAACACATGGAAACCTCTGTTATAGTTGTTATAATGAGATCTCTGTAACTGTTGCTGTGGTCTTATTTAACAGGTTCCCCCTGGAGTTTGTTGACCTTGTTACTATATAAATATGAAGATTGTTATTTGATGCAGAGCTCTCACTATGTCACATCTATTTTCCTGTTTGTCTCATATTTTGTGATATTTTGATATAGACATGCTGTTAATATAACCTTCATGAAAACGTCCTCTCTTGTCATTGGGGCCTAACACAGTATTTCTGTATATAAAATAAGCTCCTCATTCCTCATGTATATATATATTTTTTAACTGTTTGTAACTGGTTTGCATTCATTCGTCCTGGCTTGTACAGGCTGCTGGTGTTTTCCTTGGGGCGTATTTTTTAAAAATCTGATCCGTCACCGGCATTAATTTTTACATAGAGATCCTGCATTTTTCCATAGATAGAGCATTGAAGCTGTGGTTCATCGATGTGCTGAGTGGTCTAAAAAAAAACTGTGAAACAAATTCAGCAGGTGTTAGTAAGGTGACTGCGATGAGGGTGCAAGATGAAGAACGTACCGCAGAAGATGCTGTAATGGAGTGTCACTTATTACCAACTGCACAAATACAATCAAATAAAAAGTATTTTCTGGTAATGCAGTGTTAGATGTGTCTTATTGCTTGTAATTTCCACAGGAAGACGAATCTTTTAGTTTGTATTTTTCCCTTAAAAACATCTCAAAAACAGGAGTGTCCGTGAATACACACACTCTCTACTCGGGGCGCTGCTCAAAAAATTGTTCAAGAACAACAACTCCTTATTAAAAGTTAGCTGACTTTCACATCTCAACTTTAGGCACAGATAAATACTTATAGCTCTGTAGTTGTGATCCATGCTTTTTTTAAGCTAATTTCAAAGAAAGCATTCCTCTTCAGGATTTGTCTCTGCAAAAAACACAAGAACGAGAGAACTGTGATAACTGCAGATGTGCTTCAGTCTCATGAAGACATTCACAATGACAGCGCTGAAGTACCCACTAAAAGTCTAAAGTCCTTGCTCTATGACACAAAAATAAAAAGGTATATTTAGCAAATTAAGTGAAAAAAGACCCCCCCCCCCCAGCTCTCTTTTGATTCCCAATGAACTGCTCACATTTTTTTCAGGTTACATGCTGGTACATATATATAGCTATTCATAATGAAGCACTATTAATATTTCAATTTCCTTCAATATAAATATGGGCATGTGTCTGGACTTTTCTTGAAGAAGGACACTTCACACTGAGGACCAGCAGAGGGCTTCCGACTACAAGTTTCTGCTCTTCAGATCAGATAAATGGGAGTAAACAGAGGAGCTCTGAAGTTATTTTCCCTCTTCCGTTCAGTCTGTGAGGAGGATGGAGCTGGAAATCTAAATAGGGCAGCTGGAGCCTGCAAATTTCCAGCCACGCTCCAAGCCTGACCTTCTTTACCCGCTTCACCCCTTCATCGAATCCCCTCGATCTCTCTCCAGAACTTGCAGATTCCTCGACCCTCTGACCATGAAACTCTGGGCTGTGCTTTCCTTGACTCTGCTCATGGTAGAGCTCCAAAATGGTAAGTCTCCATTTCCACATCTGTCACGTCGATTTGTTAGTGAAGAAAGACGGCTGTTAACGTAATCACAACAGCTTTGGCTGTAACAAGGCAGTAGAGGAAGAATGAGACAATCTGAGGATGCATCAGTACTGGCTGGGGGCATCAGCCTGTGGTGGGCGTAGAATGGGAGGTGCAATCGCGCAGAAGTAGATCTCACTCACAAACTGCAAAGACAAACTCTTCTTCTTTTTTTTGTTTACATTCTGTTTATACTCCCTCTGAGGTCTGCAGCCACTGATTAAAATAAATCTTTGCATTTTATGTATGCAAAGTGTAAAAGCATGCAATGGATTTGAGGTTTTCAAAGTTTTTCCAAAGTATTCCTGCAGACCAACTCAAACCAGCTGGATCCAAGGTATGCAGCAGGCGTTTTTAATTATCTGGCCTGTGCTGCAGACCTTTTCTCTGAGTTTTCATTAATGCTGCGCTGAGGAATAAAACAACAAATTCTGAAAGTCTACACTTCAGGCTGATTTTTCTTGTCTTTAATGGTTTGCATGTTTCACGGAGAACAAGAGAGCAGAAGGAGAGGATCGGCTATGGTCATACTGTGCCAGTAACGTGGACTTTTTACACATCCTGTTTTAATGTTGCCACAGCTGGAGAAAGAGCAGCAAACTCAAACGGACAGAGGTGCAGTGTTAGTCAGTGTGGCCCTAACAATGAATCATTTTAGGGTTTCGTACAACTTCCTTAAACGGGATATAGAAAAGTTCACCACTGTGCAGTTGTTGTGAAGGTGGAAATGAAACCTTTTCTTTTATTTGTATCATATTATAAATGAGTTTATTTTTTTTGGACATTTTAAAATGAAAGTCTTTGGGGACTGACTTGATGGCCACCCTCAAGCGGACATCCTAGGAACTACAGTTTTTTGCACTTCACCTGTTGGCTTTGTTATCAGCCTTGGAAGTTATAGGTAGTAAAAGGAGATGTTATCTTTGATATGTTTAATATTAGTTTCTCCCCTCTGCCCTCTATGGCTCTGTGTTTGCAGGTGCCTGCCAGCAGGTCAAGCGAAGAAAAGACATCGGAGAGAACCGCATCCGACCAGGTGGGAAACGGGTAAAGGTGTGGCCTACGCTGAAAGACGGACGAGGCAGAAGCCATTCCCTTCTGACGCAGGTGTTGGATAAAGGCCGCTTCCTCCGGCTGGGCCAGAGCACCACTTTGACTCCTGGGAGAAACATGGAGCTGCGCTGCAAAGGCAGCAAAATCGGATGGTCTTACCCAACTTACCTGGATACTTTCAATAACTCACGCCTAAGGTGCTGGAAGAAAACACGAGCTACTGTGAACCATTAAATGTGAATCATTAAATCTTATATTTTGGTTCTCACCTGCAGCATCAAGCAAAGTGACAAGTACAGTCAGCTGATCCTGACGTCGCCCTCTGCTGCCGACACGGGGGCCTACAGCTGCTGGGTGATAGTATGTGATGGCACAGAGTGTGAGAAGGACCACGATCGCGCCTACGTCTCATACATCTATTTCAAAGGTAATTTTAACATTTCTTTATATTTTGCTTCCAAGGAGCCAGACTTTCTTCTAACTTTTTAACGTGGTTCTGAGCAGTAACTTTCCAGGCTTTCTGAAGGTCCTCTCAAAGTTTTTCTTTGGCCCTTGGCTGCTTTTTAACTTATTATTTTCAATCCAGTCCTTGTACCTGACCATTTTCAGTATAAAAACACATCTTTCAGCACTTTGTAACTAGCGGCCTATTGTAAAAGACATCACTTGTTCTTGACCTTTTTTAGCTGAATTTATGGAAAATGCCAATGATAGCAGTTCAACAGACAAAAAAAGGTAATCTTGCACCAACAAGGTGGTTTTCAAAGACCTATTAGCAGAAAACTTGGCATGTCTCAGCATGGTGTGCAGTGTGTTCTTAAACAATTTGAGGAAACTGAAGGCCTAAAAAAACCCTCAAAACTATCTACAGCAGATAAACTGTATCTGAAAGTAATGTTCTTAAGAAACAGGAAAAAATCTGTTGGTTGGCTGTTGGTCCCCACCAGTATAGTAAATTTCAGATTTTGGTCCCCATCACATAGGAAAACAAGTACACACACACACAAATATATATATATACACATACATACACACACACAGAATGGAAAGAACTCATCACCTGCTGAAGCATCAAATGAAATAATGTTGTTTCACCACTATTTCATTTGATGCTTCAGCAGGTGATGAGTTCTTTCCATCTGTTTGTAAAGTCGCTCCTCGCTGGCTGGAATACTTTGCTGGAATGAAAACTGAATCCAAATATTTTTTCCATGCTACACATTTGTCCAAAACTTCTGTGAAGCATCTGCATTCAATAATGAAATGTTTGTTGTCTAACTTATATGTACAGCACTTTGGGACCTTGTCTATAAAGGTGCTATATAAATAAAATTTTTATTTTTTATTTTTATTTTATTTTAATAATTATTCATTAATGATTTAATCATTCAGAGCAAAAAGTTTGCAATAAAGTGGAATAAAACACAGCAGTTCCCAAGACTTCCAACTCCCTGCTCTGAGTTAACCGTGATTATCCAAAAAAAAAAAAAAAGTCTTTTTATAAGGTCTTTATATAACATGGTTTGGTGTGGTGACATGCAGTCAGTAGGATTCTAAATTGCCCATAGGTCTTCCTTGTGACAGCATGTGGTTGTCTGTATATCTGTTAACCCTGTGTCAGATTGGCGATCTGTCCAGGGTGTAGTAACTGGGATGGGCAAGTTCTTATCAAAAATATCAATAACTTTTTCTCCAAACAGACAAAGACAACCTCTTCGTTCCATCCACCATGCACTTTGAGATTGTGTATCTGCGCCCAGACCAGCCTGCCGTGGTGCCCTGCCGTGTGACAGAGCCGCAGGCCAAGACGTCCCTGCACAGAGAGGTCCCCCCAGTGGAAATCACAGCAAATATGACCCAGATGGCATATGATCCCACCAAGGGCTTCATCCTGCAAAACCCCAGGCCAGAGCACCAGGGAGTCTTCTACTGCAAGGCCGAGACCACGGGTACCCCTCAGATCTCCACAAAGTACCAGCTGCTTTATGTGGAGGGTGAGAACACGTCATGATAAATACAGTAATGTAAGATATGGCTGTGCTCAATGTAGAAACGCTAACTATTGCTCTGTGGAACTAACTGTTACTTCCAGGAAAGGGTTGTATTTAAAAAATGTCAGGAGCCTCTTTCATCCTCACTGCTGTGCTTGGTTAATGTGGACACCTGCCAAATAAAATGGAAACAGTCTGGATTCTGCAAAAGGGAGGCAGATTTATGCAATGGAACTATTGTGTGGTTTAGATAAAGTCAAGCGGCTGTGGCATGGACAGCTGGCAGGTGGAGAAACATCTGGATTCAAGTATGGCTCAAGTGTTTGAATTCCATTAAATATTTGTTTGTTTTTTTAAATGAGGTGGTAGACGTTATTACTTGAAGGAGATGGAACTTAACTTTCTCTTCATGACAGTTCCCAGTGGGCCCCCGTTTGTGAGTCTTGAAGCCTCTCCAGACTCTGTGAGAGGAGGTGACAACGTCAATGTAAGCTGCACAGTGCTGGGAGAGCCAGACGTGGCCGTGAGCTTCACTTGGACTTATCCTGGTCAGGTAAGACAAATGCTGGAGTAAAAGTCAGACCCGATTATAGGTATTAAAAATAAAAAAGATCATTGTAGTCCTTAAATGAGTAAAGTTACTTTTTAGTAATCAACAAATGTTTTGAAAGAGATAAATTTGTATTTAGTTGCACTTTACTAATTCATTAGACTTGTTCTCACTTTTAAATTTACTCACTGTATACGAGTATTTTGCAGATGCCCTAAAAAACAAACAAACAAATAACCGTGGTATATGTGACGTCCTCCTTAAAAGCTGAAGGTTAGGAGTAAAAGATTCTGCTGCGTTGAAAAATGACTTATGCTTTTATCAACAGAAAAAGGATTAAGTATGTGTTTGTTACAGTTATGCTCTTTATTGTTGCTGATAACGGTCACAGTGGGAGGAAATCATGTGTTCACGTTGTGTGTAGGGCTCCCGCCCCGTTCACATCCAGACTTCCTGGAGGCTGGTTAACAGAGGTATGGGCTACACCACGCGCGTCACCCAGAGCATCCTGACTGTAGAGGACATGGAAACCATCGACTTTGGAGAATACATGTGTAAAGCCAAGAGCCAGCATGGCGAGACAATCGTGGCGACCACCATCATCTCCAAATAGTCCCAAACAACCCGACCTGCTGGTCCCATCTGGTATTTAAGAGTTTTGACTCATTGGTGTGTCATTTGATGAAATCAGCATGTATATAAATAAAAATACATTTTTGCCAAGTTGAAAAGTTCATGTCATTGAAAGCAAGCTGTGGATGACAGTCATTCACATGTATCTAAAAAAAAATAAAAATAATTTAGAGGTTTAATTTTGCAGCACGACAGTGAGCTGCTGCATTCAAGTACCTGAAGTCCAAAGAACAGTAAAGAGCCAATCAGCACACTCCAAACTACTCAACATCTCCAGGAACATCAGATAAAAGAAAAGTCGTTTTATGTGTGCGTCATGTGATCCCAGAAGTCGACAAAAACTGGGAAACACAATTTTCCTAACTTTAGAATAACATAATAAATGAAGATAATAGGAGAAGCTCAAAGGGGGAGGAGTCAGAGTTTGGGGCTGTCATGACGACACCACATGGCTGCTTTTACTCTTGGCAGAGGGCTGTGTTGGACACCAAATCAAACATCCCTGACTAATCAGACTTAGCCTTCATTCTACATTTAAACAGAGTAATGAGAAAAAACAGAAGGGAGAGTGGCAGCAGTCAGAGACTTGCTCTGTCTGAAGAGGAGCTGTGTGCCAGGCGGACGTCTTAATGTGCTCCGTATGTGGAATGTGATCCGAGGCCTGCAGCTTATTTTGATCCAGTGCAACACTTGCTGATATTTCCACTTTGCTGAAAAGTTACTGGTGGTTAGGATTTTGAAATATACTTTGGATTAGGATTATGAAATGAATGTTTGCGGTTTAGAAAAGCATTAACAGATACTGACTCAAGCACAACAGTCACAAGGTTGGACCGGGTATATACTGTATATCATTTCAGTGAACTACAGTGAGGGAAATTTGCCATTTAAAAATAAGAAAAAAACAAAACATAACTTAAATATCTCCTTAGAAAAGCTCACGAGTAGAGCTTCATCTGCAGTGAATAAATTCATAAAATGTGGATACCACTTTTACCAGTTTTGACCGACAGTCCATTTCACAGCTTCAGTTTAATACAAGACTTTATTAATAGAATATTTCAAACAGGTTTAGCACATCTATTATATAAATTCCACACAAAATACTCAGACATTTCCAAGACAGTCTCTGACACAGATGAGCAAAGCTGCTTTTGGTCAGCTCTCTGCAAAGACCCGGACTTTAAAGCTGTGTTAGGAGGCTTCGGTAAGGGCTGCTCGACAAACTGCAAACACATGCAAAAAGACTTGGACTGGTCCCTCGGTCAAATAAGCATGAAAACAAAACCGTACGAGGCCACAAACGACCCAGAACCCAACTATTAAAAACAAAAACCCAGCCTTTAAAAATAACATAACCGAGGAAATTTTGAACATACTTATTAGTTTTATGGACAGAAAAAAAATAATAACCTGCAAATGAAATTTTATTTTCTTTTTCCTGCACATGTACACATGCATGTATTTTACTGCATGTACTGTGTGCGTGTGTGCTGAGCTTCAGCAAAGATAAGCCTCTACAAATAACAAAGTGTTGCATTACATAGAAGTCCTGAGATTTCCTCTTTCCTCCATCCAAAGAATCAGATTCTAAAGGCAAACAATGTGGCCTTGCTTATTAAGTGCTTCTGTGCAGTGTTTTTTTTCCTTTTCTTTTTTTCCTGTATTTCTGCAGTGTCAGAGTTCATCTCATTCTGAATGAGCCATGGTCAGGCTGATGTTATGCTAGATGCAAAGGAAACAAACATGGCTCCTATGTCCAGAGGGATAACTCAAATGCAGTGTTCTGCTTCCTGGAAGCAGGAGCCCATTGTTATCTGGGTGACAGGGGAGGGCTGGAGAAGAAGCCGGAGCTGCGAGGTGATTGGAAGTTGAAGGAATGGGAGGGAGACGTGGAGGTGGGGGACACCTTGCGTGGGCTACTCAAGTCTCCATTATGGAGCTTCCACAGCAGCTCCTCGTTCTCCATGGACAGACGCTTGTTCACCTTGGACTCCTTATGAAGCGACTCCTGCAGCACGGCCTGCTCTGTGGACAGCTGTCTGC
>VOQK01023921.1:66188-78197 GCA_015052645.1 Benitochromis conjunctus | reverse complement strand
AGTTGTAAAAGGGGGGGGGGGGGGGCGAAAATCTCTTAATCCTCTGCGAAGTCAGCCGTCAGCTTTTCACAAAAATGCACAAATCTCCCAAAGCAGCGCAAACCAGCATCTCCAAGCTGGATGATGGCGGTGCTGTAGCAGTGCCAGGATGCCAGGGGAGAGAGTAGAGGGGGGTGGGGCTAGGGAGCAGAAGAACAGGTGGGAGGAGCAAGCATGAGAACGGCAACTTTCAATTCCCATTGGCTGATAAGGCATTACTCTCTTTCCCTGTGTCCCTGGCAGTGGGATAGCAATAGATAACAGGAAGCTCATGGCAAGGTCAGTATGATGACAAATCAAGTTTGATTTAATGTGTGTAATTCAATGTGTGTTCCAGTGTAGCTTCTGCTCAACTCAACTGCTCACAGACATAATCCACTGACACCGTAAAAGACAGCAAGAGGAGAGAAGCCTCGAAATTTCAAGCACTGTATGAATCACAGAGAGCAACTCAAGTCCAAAGCTGGGTTGACTAATATGCCACACGTTCCTCACGGCAGTGAAAAGCATGAAATTGTTAGTCATTAGTAGACAGCATAGGAAAATTAAACACTACCTTGTCTGCACAATTTGGTTGGCTGGTCCACATTGGTATTTATACTTATATATATTTCTTTAAATAGCAGCTAGATCAATTGATAAGGCATGAGTGAGGACTGATGTCCTAGGGGTGAGGAGTTCAAGGAGTGAGCTGAGGTGGCTGAGCTATCTGACAAGGATGCCTCTGGGGCGACATGTTCTGGGCATGTCCTACTGGGACAAGGCCCAGAGGTAGACCCAGGGTACCCTGGAGAGATGATATCTCTCAGCTGCCCTGGGAACACCCTGAGCTGGATGAGGTGGCTTCTCTGCTTAGGGTGCTCCCCCATTGATGGTTTAATAGGTCTATACATTTAGAAAATTAAAACGTCATCTGTTCCTGTTATACTTTAATAGTATATAATGCACTGTGTTATTTTTGCTCCAACCCACTGTCACATGAAAAATAAATAAAAAATAAAAAAAGACACCATGCTGATGTTTAAACTTAGAAAAAACAAACAAGAACTTTAAAAATTCTGTCAAAGACATAAGAATAAGACAAGAGTCTTACCAGATCTCACCAGCGTTGATCGAGGAAATTTTGCAGAAGCTGTCTTTAACAGAGGACTGATTATAGAATTTAATGCTCCTTTTCCAGTGGAAGCAGCAGGTTTGTTTACTGTAGACAAAGCTGTTACAAGCAAAAGATCCAGGAGAGAACAGAAGCTGGAGTTAATCTGACCCATAATGACAGTGACACACTGCCTGCTGAGTGAATGACAACTGTGAAACAAAACAGCTTTTAAGTTAGAACTAGTTTGAGGAATTGATCAAAGACCAACTAGTCAACAAGGGAGGAGGCAATTTAATTTAATCAAGATTAAAGAGTGCTCATCAAGTATCATTACCATACTATACAAAATCAATGCCCTGTTCAAAAAGTGATCAACGGTCATTCAAAGAAGGCTTAAATTTAATCACATTTCACAGTGAGGGACTGATGTGTGTGGCAGAGTGATCCTACTTGGTCCAGTGTTTTTCCCAGAGGTCGAGATGAGCCTTGCTTTCAGTATCACGGATTTGAATGGGGTTGCTTTGTGTGCAACTCCTCCAGAAACTGTTGGATGCATTAGAGACATACTGGTTAAATACTGCAGTGTATGCCATGATGTTCTGAATGTGTCAAGCACTAGAAATTCATAGTGGCCATAGTTGTATAACAACAACAAGTTGTATAACAACTTTCAGCATCTCTAGTGGTTTCTCAGAAAGTCATTTGAAGCCATTTAGAGACAATAAAGATTATTTTAGTTATAGAATGTGTAACGTAGAATGTAACAAGGTAAATTAAGATATATAAATAATTACTGAAAAAGAGTGAATTATAAGGAATGTTGATGACAAAAATTACCAAAACAATAACAAAAAGAACTGAATCTACAATATTTAGCATGACAAACAAATGCTTATGTCATCCAAATTGATAATATCCAAAACAGTAAATAATTCACCATGGCAACACCACTAATGAGTCAACTGCCAGTCCAACTTACTTCTCCATAGGTTTCTATCTTTTCCATTAAATGCAGCTAACAAAGGGATGATGCAAAAGCGATAGGATCCAATTAGCAGACAGGTCAAGAGAGTGAGATCACAGCTGGATGCTGCACTGCCTTGTGTAAGTAAAGAAGAACTGTTGAAAACATGAGCTGGAAATTCAGTCCAAGTGCAGCTTCGAAGCCCAGTGTAGCCAGCCATTGGGTTTCAATCAAAAACAGAAGAAACGCTCCTTTTAATCCACCTCAGACAGCATCAGATGTAGTGTATGTCTGCTCTTTCTCCTCCAGGTAACATTGTGTGTTAACTAGAGTGGAATGGGAGCTGTTGCCATGACAACCAACAAGGGGGTCCCCCCAGTTAGACAAATATAATCTCTCAGCCAACCAGAGAGCTCCATGCTGTTGAGGATTCGGGAAGCTCACATCAAAACATTGCTCCATCTATTCATGACACATGAAAATTCTGTTTGGCTGTTCAGAGCTCCAAAGCAGATAACCTTACAATATAGATCATTTTCCACCAGTTGCCTGGAGTTCACTTTATTCATTCAGCGATACGTTTAACGTGTTTCTACATCCTTTCAGAAAAAAATCTGAAAAATCTATGTTTTAGATGCCAAGCGCCTATAATCATAGCAGATGTGGAGTATTGCAGTCAGAGAAAGACTGCCCAAGGGGAGATTCCAATCCTAGCCAGGGCAAAGTAGGTCATCATCCTAGCCACATGTGTCCTTAAAAACCCTCCAATAAACATCATGGCCTAATCCGTGAAAACAGTTCATAACTGTTCTTATACCTTATATAACAGCATACAGGCACTATTTCTAGAAATAATATCCTGTTTCTAAAAGCGACACAAAATTCTTACCAATCTCACCTTGTGTATTCCCAGAGCTTTGGGATAGTGCATGCTGACCACTGGTTTGAGTCTTGCGTGCTAGTTTACTAACAGGAGTGGACGGAGGACCTATAACAGAGGGCTGAGTAGGAGTCTGAGGAGGTTTTAGTCCATTGACCCGAGGCTTAATGTTGGCTGCTGAGGCAGATCCCAGGGATGGCTCTCCTATTGCCTGTGCTCTCTGACAGTCTGGGGAAGGAAATGAGGTCAGCAGCATGAAACTCTTTATTAAGGACAAGCTCACTAATACATATAAAGAGTCATGCTCTAGGTATTTTAAATATGTCAGATCAAGATAAAGATAACATTTTTTTCAAAAGTTAAAGCTAAAACCACATTCAATGGCACAGAAACTAGAGTGTGAAAGTGTGACTACTTTCAGTTTTAACAGTCACTGAAACATAAGTTTGGGAACTTTGCAATCTTACCAACTCTAAATATTTAAAAATCAAACAATCATAACAACAACAACGATCCATAAACAAAAATGCTGCAGTTCAATGTAAAGTATGTATACTGTGTGTACAGCTGGAACAACAATGTTATGACATTTTACTGTGCTGACGGTCCAACTGGTTTAAATATTGTCCTCCTTTCAAACCATTGCTGATCCCAAAAACTCCCTTTCCTTCCCTGCTTTCCAGTTTGCAGGTGGCTTCCCATCAGATGAACAGTGTCTCTCCTTTCCCCAGGATTCATCTAACTATGTATAACAATAGCACTGAGTAAGCTGTCCATTTATGACAAACACCTGAATAAGACACTGGAGTTTAAAACTCTAGGATCACCAAGAGGAAAGACCAATACAGACCTTGCTCAATGTCACCCTCTCATGGAAAGGCAATGTCATGACAACGTGATTCTCAGCACTGAACAGCATAGTCAGCATTGAAAAGTTATGAATTTGCAGTTATTTCTTCTTGAAATCTTGTGTGAATATTATAAATGTTTATAGTCCTGCTTTATCAGTTGGACTACATGCCCGACTTCCTAAAAAAACATGAAACTGTAGTACTTTGAGCCACAAGGTTAAAAGGCCTATTACACAATTCTGTTTACATAACAGAGGAAAATCCAGTTAAGAAATCCCCAAGTTCTAGTAAGTTCAAGGCGTCGACTGTGGCCCCGTCTAATATTTTAATACATTTATAGGTGAACTTTGCCTTCTTCAAGATAATAAAAAATAACTTTTAAAGTTTCTGAACTGTTGCCACAGACTCAGTTCAACATAACAGGTTTAATCTAGCAAACATGACCCATACCTGTAATGCTCGTCTGCTTGGATTGAGGTTTCCCTACAGCTTTAGGGGTCCTGAATTCAACAATCCCCAGGGAACCCTGTTTCTGCCTGGCTGACACAGTGGTTGGTCTGGGACTGGCAGGTGGAGGTTGTGAAAGTGGTGTTCTCCTAGCAAATCTAGGGGATGGTCGCCAAGGTACACATCTAGTCTTACCATCATCCAAATGAGCTCTTGTCGACTCTGCCTGAAAACAGAATAATTCTTCACTTAGTCTCCCAGTCTTATGCATTTGGCCCAGATGGATTACAACACACAAGAAAAATCTAATACCACAAAAATTTCTGTGAGCTAAACTACGAACGATTTTGGAGCCCCCTGCCTCCGACACGCATAGATTCACCTTCAAAATCAATGCTCCATCTACTCACCACAAGGCTTATTTTCTTGACCTCTCTGGAGGAGTTTTGAGTAGGGTCATTTATGTCCTCAGTCTGTATGGCCTGTTTATTCTGGGAAGAGCAACTCAGGTTCTTTGCTTTGGTTTGCCTCTGGTGGGTGTCAGCTTTAGTAATGTTAAAACTAGCTGAGAACTTTAGAGTTGTTTGCTTCTCCTTAGGTGTCCTGGACGTTGATGACGAACTCTCAGATGAGCAGCGAGGCCTTGTGTTGAAGGCAGAAAACTTGTCCCGACCCAAAGATGAGCCTGATTTGGCCACAGCTTTGTTTGACACACCCTTCTTTGGAGTTGGTTTAGGGCCACTTTTACCCGGGGATTTTTCTAGGGATGAGAAGCTGCTCAGGCTGCAAGCATGCTGTGCTGAGGTTTCGGATACTTGGCTGGAAGATGGCCCCTCTGTTTGAAAGCTGGGTTTACTGCACTGGCCTGCTGGGGTTTCTCTGCTCTTGCCCTGGCCAGCCACAGTAATATGCTCACATGACTGTTTCACTGTTAATCCCAAGTCAGCAGCTCCTGCATCCACTTCTTTCTGTCCATCATTAAATATTTTAGTGGTGGCAGAATCAGTTGTAGTGCTACTTCTTCTTTTGGCAGGCAACGTACTAATAGCTGTTCTTCTCAGGGATTCAGTACGCTTATTCCCCAAATTAACTTCTGATTGTTTATGTTGTGACACAGTACCTGGCACTGAGGTTTGCTGTGGATCTCTTGTTACGACTTTGGATTTTATGCGACTGAAGTCAGGTTTGGGAAACCTTTTAATTTCGATTTTCTTAACTTTGCTTGCTGTAGGTGGCAGTCCTGGGTTTAAACAATGTTTATTAGTGACAGATATTCGCTGCTGTTTAACAAAGTGAAGTCCTGGGCTGCTCACATTTCTAATGCAAGGAGACTCTGAAAATGAGGGGAGGCCGTTTATCTTGTTCCCAATGTTTTGCACTGGAGTGGAAGTATGAACATCCTCATCAATTTCCTGCATATTTGACAGAGTGGACAGTAAGGTCTTGCCTTGTTCTGGTGTAAATGCTGCTGAAAATGGGGGCAAAAGTTCTACTTCAACACTGGTACAGTTTGCCTCTTTTCCACAGTCTGGAGAGGTTTCACAGATAAACGTTGTGAAAAGCCCCTGTGTATTCTCATTTGGCAAAGCTACAAGACAGTTTGATGTTGCCATTTCATTTTCCTCATTGAGGAGCTCCTTGTTGTCTGCCTGAATGAAAGTTGCACCAAGACAAGGATGGCCTGTGTTCTCCTCTGGGACTCTCTCTGCGGGTTTATTGCAGACGTCTAGAATAGTGGTTGACAGCAAGTTCGATACAGCAGGTGATTCTGGTCGACGTGTAGCTGGAGAGATGGCCGATTCCTCTAGGGAAGAGACTAATAAGAGTGACTGGTCCTCCAGACAGAAACTGTTGCTCCTCATTACCATTTCCCCAGAGCTCAGACAGCAGCAGTCATTCTCAGTGGATCCCCTCCAGGATGCCCCACAGGAACTCTGAGACATTACAGTATTGTTACTTTCATCCCCTCTGTGCCTAATAAAAGCTTCCTCATCTTCATTGCTCATGAGGCTCAAGTTTCGTTTCCAGAAATGAATGCCATCATTCACAGGTGTGGCAATGAAGGTTTGATTCAAGTTTGCGGTTACACCACAGAAGACATCCCTGTGTGTTAAAGTGGTATTGTAAAGGTTATCCACAGGGGAGCCCTGGCTAAGGCGATGAGCCAGTATGCTAATGTCAGCAGAGCTGCTGGCTCCTCTGACAGTCATGTACGAAATACTACTGCTGGAGTCAGGTGACACAGGCGTGGATGATTGAGTCTCAGATGAAAGGACCAGCTTTATGCCACTGTGAGGTAGAGGAACCATGCTTTTAGGTTGGTCACTGGCCATGTTTAAGAATTCTGATGGGACTTATTTTTTCCTTGTGTAGCCTAAGCACTCAACAGCTTCAGTTATGGTTCAGTTAGCAGCACTTTAGCCCATTAAAATCTGATGACAAGGGAAGGATTTCTGTAAAAGAGGAGAAAAAGAAAACATCTTGGTGAAAGCAGCACCATAGCCTATCAATACATGTGTGTCCAACGAACACCATAAAAGGAACTGATAATGAAATATGCTGATATACACCTTCAACATAAAAAAAATGCAAATATTTATCATATTGTGATGTAAGTAGGATAAATACAAGTCATGCAGCACCAATAATGCTGGTGTAGAGTTTAGCGGTCCAAACAATACTTCGGACAAGATGCTGCTGCTCAAGCTTGGTGTACCAGCAACATACACTAACCAGCCACTTCACTACTCCGTTGTGGCTCATGCGAGAGTAGAAACATGAATGACCCATCTCAACAGCTTTGCTATGCACTGTTGTGTTTATCTAAGCAGGCTGGACAGGAAAGCTCACCAGCCACAACTACAAAATCCACTGGGGTACAGATCACAGGAAAAGCAGACATCAGGTCACCAACAACTTGAAAATGCACACACATAAACTGCTTTTAAGAACAATTAACACTTGGATGTACACTTGTGCACAATGATAAAGTCATATATTCTATAACAAAAGGTTTAGTTTTTGGTGAACTTATGCTACTTTTAAAACACCCTTATTGACTTTGACTGTTTACATTTCAATAAAATTGGATAATTGTGTTTTAAAGCTTTTTACTTGTAGGTTTTGATTATTGTTTCCATCATCTTCATATTTTGGGAAAACATTGCTAACTTAAACACCTGCCCCCCATTGTTGGGTAGCAGCCTATAAGCCTTTGGCTTATTTGTGTATTTTAGTGCCAAGATAAGTTTCTTTTGCAGCATTATGAAAACAATCCAGCAAAATGATGCTTTTCCTTCCCTGTGCAAAGACCTGGCTCTTCTTGAAGTATGACACAACTTAGCAGTTGCGCAAACACTTGCAGATTATATTGATTTTTTCTGAACTGAAGCTAAAACTTTCCTTCAAGAGGCAAAAAAATAAAACACACACACACCCATTTCTTCGAAGAAACATGGCATTATAATCATTATCCTGCCTTGCCTTTGATCGTTTTGATAAGATTCACTGAAACTGTTGGAATTTTATCAGCTCTGACATTAGTGGTCAAAAACTGGATGAATACGTTTGTTTAACAGGCAGGGAGAACACACCTTACTGTACATTGTAATCTCTACAATGAAGTATAATATATATCCCTGACAAGCTGAAGTGCACATTGAACTGCTGAAGTACACCTTCAAGGCCACTGCTGTAAACTCAATAATGACAAAGAGCAGTTGTTTTAGTTGTTACAAATAAGACTTAAGTAAGGTACCGACAAGCTGACAAATGTTTATGGGAAAATAAAACCGAGACATTCAAGTGACAAGACACCGAGACAGTGAACGGAAATAAGGAACAGTCAAAGAAGAAAGCACAACTGTGTACAAAGATTTAAAGAGAGGTACTCGGCTATAGTGTAAACTAACTTCCAATACCTCCATTTGCATCCTCTCCATCCACAGATTAACACAAAGAAAGAAAATGTCTTTAGTCAGCTTTTACACTTACTGTATTGTGCTGGAAAGCACTTTTTGTAGCTCCATTCGCCTCATTTTAGCCTTTCAGAGACAATCCTGTTACTACTTTCCTTACAAAGTCCAAAATCCAGCCAACTAAGCAGGCAATTGGGTGAGAGTCTATCCCCATCCCTCTGCGCCTCCGTCCTCGTGTTCAGAATCAGCCGTGCATCAGTAACAGCACAGCCTGACTGAGAGTGCCACCCCCACCCGAGCAGTCGTTAGCTTCACTTCTTTCACTCCCTTCCCTGAGGCAATGTGATTTTGTCCTGTAGGCCTGCACCAGAAGTGGATCATCAATCCATCTAACCAGCTCCTGTCTCAGACAAACTCAGTAACTTAACTGCACACTGCTCCGCCTGTGCAAGCATGCCAAAGTCCAGCTAGAGGCGGTGCTCACTGCAGAGGTTCATTCCCCAAGTTCACAAAAGGATCAAGTGAGGCAGAGAGCAACATGTTACCTTATCCATGCCGAGGGGAGTGGCCATGGGCTGCCAGACCGAGTTGGCATTCACTGTTGCTAAGCAGCCAAAGTCCCTCTTTTATGAGGGAATGGATCAGGCGGCTTTTTTAGCAACGGATAAATGAAAAGTAGAGCAGAATGATGTGAGGCCTAGCAAGAGGAGAAAGTTGCACTATGAACGTTTTTAACCATACATCAGTATTGGAATTTGCATTCAAACTCACTCGATGATGGCAAAACAGTTTTCAGTCTGACAACATCTTTCTTTGATGGCACAGCCATCTTGACACCTGATCCTGAGATGACAACAGTGATGTGACACCAGAGACTGAGACCCCTAATACCCAAGCTATTTCTGCTTAATCTATACAAGGCCTGTGACCCTAGAGACTGCAGTCCAATCTTGACTTGAGATGTAAATAATGGAGTAAAGTTATTAACCCCCTCTTGGTTTTAAGAGTACACCTTATAAAATCTTCTGAAGTTGATCTTGACGTAAACATGATTGGAGCTTTTAAAAAACAACAACAACAACAACAACAACAACAAAAAACAGTGCTCTTAGCCAACAATGCAAACACTTAAAAGCAGCTTTAAAACACTGCAGATTTGCAGATTGCAACATCAAAACAAGTAGGATAGCCAGCCACAAATCCCTGTAAGAGCTGGCAACAGCTACATGGAGTACTTGACCCTGTGTTTTCAGAACCTTTCAGAATCATTCTGCATTGGTATTTATTAATAAATGCAATGTGTTTAATTAATTAAAGGATCTATTTAAGTGTCTCTGTTCTCCTTTAGAGCAATGTAGTGCAAGTTACTGCCAGCAAATTAAATTATAGATTTAAAACCCGACGGATAGAATATCCATTCGTGTGTGCGGCCTCCCCGAGCAGTCACTCAGGTCTAAAATTTCTTCTGGAGTAAACATAGGATGTTGCTACAAATAGCAAAGAAAAAGCTCATTGAAGTCGCTGTGGGGTCTACGGTCTGTTAGCAGATCCCTTCTGACTGTAGCTACAAAATAGTTCAATACATGCACAGATTAACCCCAACGGTTGGCCAGACTGAGCAAATAAAGAACGGTTGACGAACCTATCGTTAGCAAACAAGTCGAGGCGTTTAGCGTTAACGTGATTTTCTGATGAAAACAGGTGTATTTTTCGATACCTTTAAGTTTCTATTTAAATATTTACGAAGAAGAAAAATATAAACTTTCTTACTTTCTTTCCAGCGTTTAAATCTTGCTGTAGGTAAGCGAGTTCATAAAAAGTACTTCAACAGAAATGTCAAAACTTGCTAGCTACCTGTCACAGGGGCGCGCAACAGCGACGGGAGCGAGCGTTCGAGGTACAATCAGTTCCACGTGCTCGTTTCTCCCCTTTTCACTGTATTTCTGTTGTGGAAAACTTCACGGTGTCACGTGTTTCATCGTGCCAGAGTTCAACTATCAACAGGCTGGAGTGATAGAAGAAGTGTTGTTTACATGAACTTTGACCTCTGGGAGACACTGGTGGTGAGTCGGCCATATTTCTCACACAACTAATTTTAAAATAAAAATAAATGTATTCAGTGCATGTGCTATTTCCCTGGGGTCAGTACATTCACATACATTCAGTTAGCCTTTTTAAAATGAATACATGTCACAACACCCTTTTCTCCTTTCCTGGTTTAGAGGCAAATCACTCAGTACAATTTTATTAATTTTAAATCAGGATGTACAATTATTAAATAATGATCATCAGCCATATGGTGTCAGGAAGCAAGTATATGTACAACATAATATAAAAAAGTGCATTTTGTTAACACAAAGAAAACATGGGCACACTGAACATCTTAGAGGCAGGTAAAAGGTGAAGGGAAGCCCCAACTCCACAGGCAGAAATCACACTTGCTTTAAAACAACCATTCTTAACCAATCAAATGTACAATATTTATTTTTATGATCATACAGGGTATTTCACAACATTAACCTTAGAAGATACAACTGTGCTAAGTGATAAAACATATCAGAAAATCTGTATACTGCATCAGTTTAGTCAAAAATGTGTTAAGTTCTTCAACAGAGGCCCACACACTACACCGTGAGTCCCTCGTGATGGATTTAACACAGATGTCACCCACATACTCTGTTGACATCCAAGATTAAACAGGACATTGACAAATCAAACTTTGCTACCTTTGCAGTTAAATCTATATGGATTAATTACACCGGCAGGTGCAGAACAGTATAGTAACTGATACATCAGCCCACTGAGTGCATGAGACAAGATGAATGCACCAGACTAACATAAGACAAGACTATTGTTCCACATCAGTTTTAGGCCACTTGGCTGCTGTCCATTAGTGTGGGCATGAGGTGGGACTCCAGGTCCAGAAGGCATATAAATGTGCACTCTCAAAGTCAGGGTGAGAAAGGAGGTGGGAGGAGGAGGAGAAGCAAATAGTCTTCCAGCTCTCCTGAAGCCGAAGGAGTAAAAAGCAAGAAACGTGGAATTTTCTACTGTGTCCACTGGCAAGCAGAGTTAAACAGGCACTTCTCCCCTTTGTCCCTTTTCCTTTATCTCCCTCTCTTCTGTCCCTGCTCTCCTCTCATTATTTGACACATGTGGGCCAGTTGAGACCTCCACAGGCAGCAGAGACAATAATGTAAATCACCACCTGAAAAAGAGCACAGACAGAGTTCACTTCCTTCACAACTGCTGCACTAAATAAGGCACAGAGAAGCTAAGCTCAATGCACTACTTGTTTACAGCAATATCATTCCAGTGTTTGTACTCACAAGGCCAACCAGCACAATGACTAGAGTCAGCTTGAGGTTCTTCATGCACATGGCTCGTGTAAGGTTACGGCTTGTGGTCTTAAATGTGACTGACTGAAAGAGGAGGAGCACGGGGAAGAAAAAAAAAAAATACAATCAGTAACAATATTTGTTGTTTAATAGATTGCAGTTACAGTATATATCTAATGACAAATGTCATGCATTAGAACATAAGTAGAAGCAACAGAGCCTAATCAGTAAACTCACTGCATCAACCAGGTTTTCTGTCTTGTCGATCAGCAGCTCCAGCTTTTCTCCTCTCTGAGCGACCAAGTCTGTAAAAAAAAAGAAAGAAAAAAAAACAAAAAACGCAAACAGTGAATTGAGTGACTTCAGTGTGAAAGAGCTGAAATTTGACCTACATCTTGAGATTATAATAGTTTTTTTTTTATTCAGTTTGGCATAATATGACTTTGAATACTTTGGCGTTGCTTTGGGAATGATAAC
>VOQK01023921.1:53497-66168 GCA_015052645.1 Benitochromis conjunctus | reverse complement strand
GTAATTCACTGAACACAGTGCACCATGCATTGTAAGTGAGGTGGTCACTCACTCATGATACAACACTGCACTCATATAAGGCTGAACCCCCCCATACCCCCAAAAAAGTCACACCACACACCAGTCGCACATTACAGGCTTTATCTAATTTGGTTTACTAGACTTTTAGCTAACGCTTTTCCATCTCAGAGCCTTGTTTATTTATTTATGAATAAATACACAACGAGGAAACTGAAGAGACGCTCACCTATGTTGCGCACCATGATGCCCTTCAGGTCGTCCACTTGCATCTGAGTCTCTGTGACACGATCGGATCCACGTGGATCTGAGTGGTGTTTCTGCAAAGAAAAAGAACACGTCACACGCCACGTCTTCTTCTTTTTGCTTTTTATCTTTTAAACCACAGAAATATTAAGACATCAAAGAACTGTCACAGGAAACATTACTCTGTACACTCAGGCTTTCATCATACACACCATCTGAGCTGCCAGTGTAGAGGAGAACTCGCTGTTCATGGCGTAAGGTAGGGCTGTTTGCGCTCGTGAGCCATATGTTGTCTGGAAACGCTTCTTCACTTCACTGAGGAAGGTGAATGCACGTGACCTCTCAAAGTCCTTTAGAAGATAACAGTCAAATATATTTATAAAAAGTTACATACAATAAATTGTGGCTTCCTCAAAACATATGTCATCTTTAGCAACAGCGGTAATGCTAGGTTTTCTCCAACAACACAGGACATGTGTCCCTTTCCTAAAGTGGCTGGGTGGTTTATATTTATTTTTATACTCTTACTAATTCAGATTTTTAAAATACCTTCATAACATCTACAAATGGCCTACTGTAAATCCAAACCCCTGACAAAAATATATGACTGTCAAATATATAAACTTACGTCATCCGTGATGCACAGGTATATGATTCTGTCATGGCAGATGTAATGAAACAGATAGCTAAAAATAAAGCAGAAGGGTTAGTCGTTAGATGAGAGGTATTGTATACAGTGGGGCTGTTTTTCCTACAGTTTTTACAAGGAATGAACTCTGTGTTACTTTATCACATGACACTGCCGTAGGCACAGTCGCTAACAGGATGTAAACTGTCACAGTTTGACACAGGCCGCACACACGCACACTCCCTTACCTGCCATGGCTGTATGTCAGCTTGTTGTTCTCTGAAGGAATTTTAGCTAATATCTGCTCAGTAACTTCCAGGAAGTTCCCCCCACACCATGCATGCTTGGCAAGAATAGTGGTTCCTCGAGCCACCACAGCAAACAGGATTGCCATGGCAACAGTTGGGTTTTCACCTTTATTACCTCTCTGCAGGTAAAAGAACAAGGAAGGTGAGTTGTTACTACTGAGCTGGGGGGGCTGATGATGATTAGAGAAGAACAATTCTTGTGAAACAGCCAAAAATAGTTACAGATAATAGGAAGAAGGAAATAAAATGACACGTGAATAGGTGTAACTAAGAAATCCAATTACTGCCATTAGTACGACCTAGGAAAATTTCCCAATCATGAGCAAGCTGTCATGCTAGAGTAAAATGTCAGCTAAAGCTAGATGGTTCAAATTTGGGAAACAAGAAGCTAGCTAACACTGTTGTTGACCAATAAACGTACATATCAGCGTCAGAAAGGTAGTTAGCTGCTTGACGCCATGTCGGTTGTTTTTAGCTACCGAGCTAACGTACGTAATAGTCACATAACAGCATATTCAGTACCTGGACGTCTCAACGACGATTAAAGTGGCTCATTTAGCACAAATCCCCACATTTAAAGACGTTTCAGCTGCTAGTTGGCTAATCCTTTTCGAGTGACTTCTGCCTGCTTAGCAAATCGTCCAGACCGGAAAGACGTTCTATCGTGTGCTGGGAAGTGTAGTTCTTACCGCATTCCTTGCCCTACTACTTAACGTCGATGTTTCCCTTTTGGAACTACATTTTTTTTTTTAACCCCAGCTACATATTACGTAGGTTCATCGTCACGTCTTCGTATAAACGAGTCGTTATAGAAGGGGCGCGAATTTGGCCCCTGTGACAGTCTTCCAGGCGACGTGAACGCTTGATTACGCTTTCCCCTGCAGATACAGAAATTACAAAACTTACCATTGTTAATTGCTGAACAGGTTAGATTATATTAAACTAAATATTTATTAGATAACTATTAAAAATAACTATTTGTTGACGTAAATATACTATGTTATTCGGCATCCAGGCACACAATAATAATATACATTTAAGACATACTTAAGCTACAGAGTATCCAAACGGCGCATTTGATACATATTCTACCAACCACAGAGCTGCGTCACTGTCAGAGAGAATTAATATTTGATCGTTTGATTATTTATGGCTACAATCATACATGTTACCAAAACATTGAGGCAAATTCCAGTCGTATTGAACTTTATTTTGCCTGTCATACCTGATTCAGGGCTAAAGAGCGCACTACTAAACCCTATCTGTTGACGGATGCAGTGGGATTGTGAAGCATGGCCGGGGAAGGAGAAAAGAAAGCAGTACTTGAAATGGTAACAAGCGAAAGTCGTGTGCGGTTCGATGGTGTGCGCGGTTGCATGGGTTCGTCTTTATTTTCTCCAGGTCGGATCGATTAACTAAAGAAGCGAATGGGAGCGTTTCGACCGCCTGTGCGCTCTTCACGTGGGGAGCTACAGTGACTAGCAGGAAAGAAACTTAAACGTCGTTGATCTAACTTAAGATTACACTAAAATCTGTCTCTTTGAATCATTACCAGCACAGGAGAAGTACAGAAATTTGGAAGCTGAGGGTACCAACTTGTTTAATTTAGATGCAGGTTTTTCTCTGTCCGCGGGTACCTAACAGTATCTCCACTAGGGGGCAGTAGTTAAACAGTGTTCGCATCCTATGTAGATAAACGCCATAAGCATTTGGAAAGTGATGCATTTTTCTTTATTTTCCTACCTTGGAAGCGGATAAGATGATAAGAGGGGAAGGACCTCAGCGTCTCTTGAGCATGGTGAATCAGAATGCTTTATTAATCCCTAAGGAAATTGTGTAAAGACAGTGTTGTTGCTGCCGGCATAACTGGATCACTGGTTTTTATTGATGATGTGAGTGCTGATAGAAAGAGAAGGATGAACTGTGAAGCGTACAGGGTGTACTCTCTGCTCAGATTCAGCCAAAGTGCCGCAGAACTGATAAGACTGTGCTTTCCAGTGCTATAACCTAAAACACAGATGGAAAGGAATCCAAGAGTTTCCTAAAGCAAAGAAATGAAATGTTCCTAAATGGTCAAATCAGAGCACAGCCCAGCAGAGCATGGTTTTCAGTTACTGAAGACAAAACTGAAAGCAGAGAGAGCCACAAACAACCACAGCTAAAGACGGCTGCAGCAAAGGCCTGCATGCTTTCGCAGCTGTAAAAATGTGGGGGTTGTCATATAAAAGTGAGTCTTTGATGGTTTTCCTTAAAGAAAGCAAAAACTTCAAATAATGAAGTTAATGTTTGTACATTTTTAAAAAAAGAGTCTTAAGAGCTAAAAAGTTCAGGCTTCAGTGAGAGCGGATATCCCTAACACCCTTAAGTCAGGCACTTTAATTAAGCTCTTGCTGCTACAGTGCAGAGCTTCACTTTGCCAACGGTGGCCAATCAGATGAAGGCTGGCCTAAAATAAGGAAGAATGGGGGTAAAATTGTGTGTCGTTAGATGTTAGATAAAGTTTATGAGGCAATAAGAAAATGTACTGTGACCCAAACAAAGAGTCCAATGATCAAAATATGGACCTGGAAATGTGCACAGTAGGCCCAATTGTTGTTAAAACACTTGAATTAAAGCTCAAAGTCCTCCAGTCACATCTTGATTTTTCTTTTTTTTTTTCTTTCTTAAATTTCACATCCACTGTTTTGGTGTACAGAGGCAAAAAAATCCAATAAAATTATGTCCTTTTCCAAATACTCTTGGACCCAACTGTGCATGTAATCGGTGTGTGTTTCTATTAGCATCTGTAACTCTGTATGCTTTGAATATTTTGGAAGTGCACAATGAGCGTGAGCGACTCGCCCACTCACTAATCTCAGAGGAGGAAGCTGGTGTAATGTTTCTCTTCCATGTTGGCTGCGCGAGGTTTTAAGAATGGGCTTTTTTGCATTATAGGTCCAGGCCGACGGGGCAGATGAGGGCTGCGTGACTTTCGTGCTGCACGACGAGGACCATACGCTAGGCAACTCCCTCAGATACATGATCATGAAGAAGTGAGCCCCCCCACACCTCTTTGAACTCAGCGTGGACACTGTCCTGTTTTCTTTTTTCTTTTTATATTTAAAAACGCTTCCCACACATGTGGCTTATTTGACATACAAAGTGAAGCTTGATGTCTGTTATCTGTAGTGAGACTCCAGCTAGAAGGGACTTTCCTCGCTTTCCAGCTCATAGACAATAATATGATAATGGTTTTATTTTATGACAGTGTTATCAAAGGAAGCATGTGATTTCTTTCTTTTCCTTGTTTCTGGGGCTCTCTTGTCATTCTGCCAGGAGAAGGTTTGCTAATGCAAAAAATGTAGTCATACCAAAGGACCTCCGCCCATTTTTTATTTATTTTTTTTGTTAAAGCAACACACTGAGAATGCTCGCAGACCTCACCTTCACTTCCCCGCTTTTCTCTTTTGCCAGCGCGGATGTGGAGTTTTGCGGCTACACCATCACCCATCCATCAGAGAGCAAGATCAACTTTCGCATTCAGACACGAGGTGAGAGACGTCTCTGTCAATACGCACCGCTCTGTCAAGCGTGTGTTTATTGGGAATAAAGGTTTTCGGGCAGCGTTGCAAGGGTAAAAAGGCTGATCAGGATATACTGCAAATAATAACACACACACACTCATGTTGAGAGCTATAACCACTTGTGCCGTTGCAAAAAAAATAAAAAGTAATAATTGTCACCCGCTTTCACAAAAGATAAGAGCAGCCCCGTCACATGAAAGGACTCAGCAAGACTGAGAAAACAGCTTGTTTTTGTTGTTGAACCAAGTTTCTGGTTGCCTGGAGGTTTCTTTTTTTCTTCACGGCTTCAATACAGCTAGACCCGATTACCTTTGAGGCACAATGAGAAATAAAAAAATACCCCCCCCTCTTTTCCACTACGCTTTCGGGCATCAGATCGCCCTTTGAAAGGATCTGTATTTATTTTGGTCGTTAAATTTCTCCACCAAGACCGCAATCACAACGCTGGATTGAGGTCATCCGTGTCAGTTGATAAAAGGGGGCCAGGAGGACCGCAGCCACACATTCTTTTCATTTGTTTTTTAATGCCACATCTTTATTTGGTTAATCGCTTAGATTATCACAACAAGATAGTCAAGCGCAGTGACATAAAAAATTGACAGCTTGGTTTCAACAGCAGCCAACAAAAGCAAGCATATTCAGTTAACGGTCAATGATACAATCCTGAATTGTTTCTTTTTTTTTTTTGTGCACTTGCACAGTTGCTTATGGGGAACATTCATTTCCCATATCCCGGTTTTGTGTCGCTCTATATTTAGTTTAGCATAAGAAAAAAAGTCATTTCTTTTCGAAGGGAAATATTCTTTAACCAGGCCTCAGCTCAGTTTTGAATAGACTTTCGGGCGTACTATTCATGTTTTAATGTAATTTTATATAAAGTGCTTTTCTTGGCAATTATTGTTATCCATGTATTAGTTCCCACTTTTGCTATTTGTATTCTATATTGTGGCGCACGTATACATTGGGGGGAATAATTATTGAATCTCCTGCTGAATGTCCAAGTTTGCACATTTTTTATTTTTTACAAAGAAATAAACTGTCTCTAATTTTATGTCAGTTTCATTTGAATGGAGACAGAGAATATCAACCAAACATCCAGAAAGGAACACGTTACATGAAAGTTATGAATTGATTTGCTTGTCTTTGAGTGAAAAAATATTTAATCACCAAGTAAAACATGACTTAGACCCATCAAAGACCCATCTTCAGTGTTCTGGATGAGGGAAGGAGGTTTAGGCCAGAATTTAATGGTACATAGCTTCCACTCATTGCGGTGAAGTCGTCCTGTACCTGGACCCTTACCAGAAAAACAGCCCTAAAGCATGTTTCCACCTCCATGCTTTACTGTGGGGATGGTGTTCTTTGGGTCATACTCAGCATTTCTTTTCTTTTAAAACACATCGGGTCGAGTTGGTGAATCCAGACAGTTAGGTGTTTGTTTCATCTGAACGCAGGCGTTGCTCCCAAACTTTCTCTGACTCATTTAAATGTTCACTGGCAAACTTGAGGCAGGTCTTCTGGAGCAGGGAGACCTTGTGGGTGCTGCAAGATTTAAATCCTTTACTACGTAGTGTGTTACCATTGGTGTACTTGGGGTCTGTGGTCCCAGCTGCCATAAGGTCATTGAGAAGCTTTAGTTTGGGGCTTATCCACCATCTTTCTCGTCCTCACACATGAGGTAAGATCTTGCATGGAGCGCCAAACTGAGGGTGATCGATGGTATCGATGGTTCTCCATTTCTCAATAATCGCACCTTGTTACCAAGCTTCTTTTTGAGGAGTTTGGAATGGAAAAAATGTAATCTGTGAACAGGTGTGTTTTATACACATATTCAAGATTCAAGATTGAGATCAGGAGTATCTGTAATTGATTGATTGCACCTGTGGGAACCAGAATTATGGCTGGGTTGTACCAAGTCAAATTTGGACTGCAGCTGTTGATTATTTTAGTAGTTGAGTATTCTTTTGATTAATCCATAGATTAATCAAAGGAATCAGATTTAAAAGAAAAAAAACATTTTCTTTTTTCCTTTTATTTTTAAAAACACCTCCCACACGTGGCTTATTTGATGTAAGGGGTATGAGTGAAGCTTGATGTCTGTTATCTGTAATAAGACTCCAACTGGAAGGGACTTCCCTCGCTTTCCAGCTCATAGACAATAATATGAAAATCATTTTATTTTATGAGAGTGTTATCAAAAAGAAGCATGCGATTTCTCTCTCTTTAAAAACCCCACAGGTGTTTAATGTGAACTGCTCATTGCTTTTAGTAGTTCAAGTAGTAGTTCGACTGGAACGAAGACAGCGAGCATGTCAGCAGTGGCAGCGTTTTAGGGCTTCGACGATTCATCGATTCTAAAACAAAAAATCCTCGATGCAGATTGTTTTACTTTTACCCACTACAAACAGATCTTCAGTAGAAACATATCTAGAAGCGCACATGTAAAGTATTGCACGACGTTGTCCCTGTTTATTGTGGAACCGTCGAAGAACACAGCGAAGAACAAAGAGGCTGAGCTGTTACCTAAAAGCCGAGCTCAGGCAAAGTGAACGTAATTTTTTTGCTGTATAAAACAGCAGCGTTTGTTTCCGTGAAGAAAAGGGAATTTTACAGCTGCTCCCATCCATGTTTTAGAAAATCAAACATCTACATTAAAGCTACAGAAGTTACATTAAAAGATGCAGACGAACTGTTAACTCGTCTGATACCTTGTTTAAATCCGGCAGCTTGATAAAGGCTGACGGCAGCTGTCCTACTTTCAATCACAGCGATACCTGCAGCAAGCAGGGGTGGGTCTAAGGGGGGGTCATGGGGTGTACTAGACCATATTCATTTCAAGGCTTTAGTAGCATTATTTAACAGTTTAATATTAATATATATTATCTAATATTATATTGTGTTATTGCAGCCCATAAGATCTGTTTTCTGCAGCAGGAAACATTGGATCAAAGCACAGAGCCAGCAGATTTGAGAATGCTGATATGCTTGCCTGACTTCACTGCAGTCACACATACGCACTGGTTCACTACCATGCTAAAACACTTAAAATCGATCACTCAATGGAATAATCAATTACTAAAATCACTGACAGCTGCAGAGACCAGACATTCTGATGGTGTAGATGTTAATAATGAATGTTAATCATTATAAACATTGTCAAATCCAAAAGGCCCAGGCCAGTGCCTCAGCCTTTTTGGCCCATGCATGTTTTTCCTGGCATGTTGTTGTTTTTTATATTGAATATTGATGAAATTTAATAGATATTATATGTGTTATCTTAGTATAATATATTTTTAGATTAATGTAATTCTGAAAAATAATGTTACTAAAGCCCTGAAATAAATATGGTTTAGACTTTAGACTCACCCCTGCTTGTTGCAGGTATGCTGCCATATAAAATAGCACAGCTGCTGTGTTATCAGTCTGTTTGTTAAAAAACTGCCCAATGTCTTAGGAATTTTCTTCACACAGGTGCTCCTGCGTTTCTGTTGCAGGTCTTTTTTTAATTGCAGATATGGGCGAAACACTCAGATGACCCTGGATCAAAGACTTATTTCACTCAGTGAAATGCAAATCCATTTATAACTTGGATGTAATGTGTGTCTTCAGTATGTTAATTAAAATGAAACTACCATAAAATTAGAGATTGTTCATTACAGTCAGTCCTCTTTAAGTTCCCCCATATGGTAAATGTCCTACAAGGATCGGGTCAAGTGACTGTGGGGGAAATGTCCAGGATTCCTAGGTTTTCTTTGGCCCTTGAGAAGTTCTCGCAAAGCTTCGAGTTTGGGCTCGTCATTTCTGCAGCAGAATGAATTTTTCCCCACCAAGATGCCAACCAGAGTGCGGAGCGTGCCTACAAGCCATCATCAGTCACGGTGCAGTCAATTCGTTGGCAGGGTTTCTCTGTAGCACTCATTATTAGAATTGTGGCGTTTGTTTCGACACTTGAAATATCAAATTGGGCATGACAAAACGATCCCACGTTGCAAATGCGGTTGATGCGTGCTTCTCTCTCTTAACAATGCCGGTGACCCTTGTCCTTGATGAATTTGTGCAGAGTGTCCGCTTTTGCGCTCATCATGGGCGCACAATGACTCACAGCACTAAATGAAACCCAGAGACGAGTGGCTAACAGAGTGCCTACATCGTTTGCGGTTGTTTTTGTTCTGTTTTTGCTGTCGGTGGTGGTTTTCGTCAGAAGTATCTGCTATCTGCTTCAGGGGGAATTCCAGCCGCAGAGCCGCTGCGGAGAGGCCTGAACGAGCTCAGCGATGTTTGTCAACATGTTCTCAACACATTTCAGGTAAGCATGTGTGACTGCTCTGTACACAACATGTGTCTTAGATAGAAAAATGACCCGGGGTGTGTTCCAGAAGACAGGTTTGATAAACTCTGAGAATCACCTTAATCTCTTTATTCTGTCATAGAAAAGTCTGAGTTTGTTGTTTCAGCACAGCTGGTCAGAATTGGTTTAATCAGCTCTAAGTTAAGTGTGTGCGTGGGGACACAGGGGGAAAAAGCCATCATCGGTGGAGGGCAGATAACCTGTTTTCACTATTGCGAAGGCCTCCATTTTAATCTCAAGTATAAACAGCCTGGTACTCAGGCTGTTGCACTCTATTGTATTATTTATCATATTATTTATTTCCTGTTATTCTGTTTTGTTTAAAAAAATCTTTTATTTATTACCTTTTAAAACATTCTGTTCTTCATTATTCTGTTTCTCTTCGCTCCGGGACTGTGTGTACATAATTTCGTTCCACCTCATGTTAACATGTGATGCGAATGCCAATAAAGCTCCTTGAACCTTGAACCTTAAATGCACGGTCCCTTTGGACCACAGTGATTATCTCGTGAAACACGAATGGGGATCGTTCACTCAATCATCATTTACGCATCCTAAATTTCTCGTAATGAATGATAGAGCTGCAATCTTGCAGAAATCCTAGTCTACGGGCATGTCTGCATGTTATCTCCTGATTAAAATCAGCCACAGTGCCATGAGTGGAATCTACTCGCTAACTTTATTAGTCTAATTTCATTATAAACAAGCGTGCACCTGCCCATGCTCATATGATTTCTGAAAATAGAACATTGACTTGTGATTCCAGCACATAAATGACTGAGGAATAAGTGCTGGAGGCCTCGTGTCATGAGCGGTAAATTCCACAGTTATGGAATCATTTTTTTTCCATTTTGATGAGAGAGGAGGCTTCATGTCCAGCTCGGTCTGGGTCAAGCTGCTCCTACTACTATACACTGAAGCTGCCACTGAATGTGCCTGCCAGTGATTGGACAGAACACGGAGAGCGAAATTATACCATTGAAAGTATTTAGAGTGGACAGTACTGGAGTGACAGGGCAGCAATGCAGTGGTTAGTGCTGTCCCCTCACAGCAGCGAGGTCCCGGGTCTGACCCCGCTGATAGTGACCCGGGCGTTTCTTTGTGGAGTTTGCATGGGTTCCTCCTGAGTCCAAAGACATGCACATTAGGCCACTTAGAGATTCTAAATTGATGTGAATATCACTGTAAATGGTTGTCTGTGTCTTTGTATTGGCTCTACAGTAGCCTGCTAACCTGCCAGAGTCTACCCTACGTTTCAGGGTATAGCTGGGATAGGCTCCACTCCCCCCACAACCCTGCATTGGACGAAAGGTTGTGAAAATTGATGGATGGAAGCTGATTATTGGTTGTTGAGCTGTGGAAGTTTCAGCTTGACTTTCAGCAACACTGTCAACTTCATTGATTAAAGCCAACTGAAAGTTGGTGTTCAGTATGCATTTGATAATATGCATACTGAAAGTAAAAGTTTTACTAACGTATTACGACCACGCAAACTGGTTTTGGCGTTAAAAAATGCACAGCGGTATTTACAAAGAGAGCACGGATTGCACGATTTTTATGACTGATCTCTGGGAGTTCCTTTCTCGAAGTGCAAAATATAGGAAGGAGAATCTTCGAATCAGGCGTGCAAACTGCACATACTGTGTATATTCTGTATATGTGGTATTCATTTATTTTTATTTATTTAGTTTTGCTTATCGTTCTTCAGCATTGATGTGGGACAATATTTCAATTTTGTTTTACTAATGTACAAAGAGCAATAAGAAAAAAAGATGAAATAACTAAAGGCTAACTAAAAACTAATTTTTGGGTTTTTTTTTTTAACATTTATTTCAAAGCCTTGTTTTTTTGCATATGCTTGCCACCAATAAGTAAAAATTGCAAAGGCAACTGGTGTGCTAGGCTCGTGTGCTGTGCAGGGAGGATCATCAGCCCGTGTTAGCAGCTGCCAACAATTTATTCCTACCGCAGGGTCTCTTCCCATTACAGGATTCCTGTGGAGTCCTGTGGAGAAGCTGAGCTGGTGCTCTCATTTCTATACTGCAACAAGAAGCGAACCTGAATTTCTATGCATGTAACAGGACAGAGAGAGAGAAACCCTGGGTGTTCTGACTTTAATTAAATGTGACACTCCCACATGCTGCCTGATATCCACCTCTGACTTAGACGTTCTTTAAATTTGTTCCAGGCAAGAGTTAATGAGTTCAAAGAGAGACAGGAGCAACCCATGGAATGAGGGACAGCGGGGGAGTCGGAGACACCAGTTCTCCATCCACACCATGGATTACCTGGACATTTCTACTTTTTTTTTTTTCTTCTTGGTATTATTTAAATATACATACTGGGGAACGGGGGGAACGGCAAGTTCTCCGATTCCCAAACACAGTTTCAAACATCTGTGCAGCTTTTGTATTTGTAGTATTTTCAAATTGATTAACGATGATAAATGTGAATAAGTTTTGTGTTTATCATTCCCTAAATGCTGGAATGATCAGTGAAACAAATATAAAACATTAAACTCCTCAAGCAAAGACTTTGATTTTTCTTTTTTAAGCCATGGATTTCGTATTCTTCTTCTTCTTCTTCTTTTTTTTCCTTCATAGGGACACTGTTTTCACGGATGTCCAGATCTAAATGTTGTCTCTCCCTAGATTGCTCTCATCTGTCCTTTGAAGCTGTGTTTGACGAATGTCCTTATTAGAAGAAGAATGTGGTGTGAAGGAGTGCACGCAGTGCCAAGAACACAGAGGGGAAATATGAGGGGAGTGAAGTGTGAATAACAAGGTTAAAGTTATTTGAGGTTATTCGCATCTCTTCATCAGTCACATGTTCATGCAAGGCGCGCTCTTCGAGTACGGAAAAGAGTTTGAGGAAAAACAGCAACTGGCTGTGACAAAATATATATGCAGTGTGAGAAAACAAAGTTTGGAGCAGCGCCCTTTCAGGACTGCAGGCATAGTGAGAATGAATCGAAATTATAATTGCTGTAAATGTCAAAATTTGTCACAAATTTGCTAAAATCACCAAAGTACCACAAGTCACCAGAAAGATATTTGTGAATTTTTGCTAATAAAACCAACTTAAGAGAATGTGTTGTGCCATCTTTTTAAAAGTTGCATGACAGCACGACCCACATCAAGTATCAAGTACCACAGTGTCAATGACATTCAGTGGTTTAGAGTATTAACGGATCAAATAGTCACTGGACAACATAAGGTGAGCAGGTTCTGAATGAAACCTTTCCCATCTTTGAAGCAAGCAATCAAAGTAATTAGCAAATAGTGACAAGGATACCACTGATTGACAGAGGAGTGGTTGGTAAATGCATTAGACCAGTGATATCAAACTTATTGTACTTTGAATGCCTCATACAGCACAGTTTGAGCTTAAGTGGCCCGAATAAATGAAGCTCCCCTTTATGCAAGTTTAAAGACGTTTACCTGCACCTTTAATTCCTGAGATTTATAAATATAAGAAAAAGTATTTTAACAGTTGGTCTCAGTTTTTCCTACATGAACAAGAAATGCTGTTTTACTAAAAATGTTTTAAAAATTACAGAA
>VOQK01023921.1:22860-33958 GCA_015052645.1 Benitochromis conjunctus | reverse complement strand
CATTGGGACTTTTTTTTTTTTTTTTTACACACTAATCATTTTTGAGGAGGCGGTGCCTTTTTGAGGATAGGTTGAAATAAATGGGTAAAAGGAAAGTTCCTTGAACTAGTGGTCAGTCTACACTCAGTATGTACCGTAAGTTATAAGGAACAAAGTTATCAGATAAAGTTTCTTATTTCTTGTGTTTCTAGACAAAGTAGCTCAATCTGAAGACTTTTGGCAACCTTTACAGAAAGATCTAATTGGTGTGGGTCTTCTCTAAAGGTCCAGAACTTCCAAAAAATCTATTTTCTTTTCTTGGTGTCTTTCACTAAAATGATGCTGAAACCCCAAAACATCTCGGTTTAGCTGTTTGTCAATGGCACACAGTAGAGTGGTGACAGGAAATGAGTGAGACCATCATGCTTTAAGGCTTCTTGCCTGGAAGTATAACTAGCGTCACCAATGCACTGTCTTTGTACTCAAAGAATAGTGAATATTTGGGTGCATAATACCCTTTTGGTTCTGCGTGTCTTTACTATAGTGCTGACAAAATAATGGTTCATTGTTTACTCTGTTCAGCCTAGTTAGCTCCGGATGGATTGGATATTAGTGAGGGGGAAACAAAGATTTAGAGCACAGCTGAACTCAATCTTTCAGTGACCAGACAGTACTAAATCTCAGGGGACAATAGCCACTTATGCTTTGGCTTGATGGAACTGGAACTGTATATGAGTGATGAAGTTAAATAGGTGGAGTTTGGACTCCACAGGAAGATTGCCACATTAGGATGCTGGAAATTAAACAGCATTGTTAGCCCTCCTCGCCAGACTTCAGTCATCACTGTTGCTAAAGCTGCAAAGAACTTGTGTTGGTCCACTGTCTCATGATTGCATATTCCTGCCCTTGTATCAGGTCAAACTTAACCTTTGTTCAACAGTGCTGTGGTGCAGAAGGACTTGGCTGTTTTATGGAAGTACTGGTTTTCCAATATAAGTACAAATCATCCTGACAATAGAACAATGGACGCTGTGTAAAAAAACAAGCTTCTTAAACTGAGAGATGAGTGGGATTTTCAGTTACTCTGGTTTAGACCGTTTTGGTGAACATTTTGGTTTGAAAACAAAATCAAGGGAGGATCATTCATGTAGGAAATTTCCCATGAGCCTCCTTTTTCTGTGGCGGAAACACTATTCAAAGCATTTTTCTGATTTCTTTTAGAACAGACCTGTGACAAGAATTGTATCATTTTCCCTTATTTTGTCTGTCATTTTGACATAACAGTGGACACTACAACAACAAATGGTACAATACACCAGAGTAAAAACACAAAGAAGAGCGCGAAGACAATGTTAATGCATAGTGGGATTAAAAGGCATGACCATCAATACTACTCAATTACAACCAAACTACAAATTGGAACCCAAAAAAACCTCATCTGGCACTGAAATTACCATCAGTTGCTTAAAGATTCTAGATATTTAAATACAGAAACTGTTCTACCTTGGGAACAGCCGAGGCCTACAGCAGTATAACTGAGCGATGGCAAAGGATAAAGGTGATAAGACAAATTGTTAGATGAATTGGCTGAATAGTTTGTTGTTAGACTTAAAGATGAGCTTTGGCTCTGAAATAATCCTAAAAATAAATCGTCAGACTGACAGGATTGGCGGATGAGTTGAGCAGAAGGTGCACATGCTCCTGCCAAAGACAGCACCATTAAAACTAATAGTTTTCTCTTCTGCAGGCTGCTGTTTCTGTAGCACGATACCACTTGGCAGGAGAGAGAAGAACAGTAGGGAATATATTAGAGAGAAACCCATTCATTGAGCTTGGAATTTATTCTTTAATGAAATCCAAACCAGCTCTGTGATTTTGTTTTCTTTCTTTCGAATAAAGAAAATACTGCTGGATATCAAATGTACGGAAGACTGACAAAATTGCAGCATTACTCAATAGGTGATTTTCCCAGGAATACAACTGGAACGATTTGTCATGAATTTCTTAGAGTGTTGTATGATGAGATCTCTGCGCCAGATATTTACCAGAAAATTACATTTTACGATAACTGCGGTTTTCCGCTAAATATTTGAGTAAGGTTGGAAATTGTCATATAGTTGGTGCAGAGGAGAAGCACATTTGGTAGCAATCTGTTTTGAAGCTCTGTATTATGTTTAGTGTATAGCTGGGCCTATGGATGTGTGCATGTCTGTTGGCGCGGCTCACTTGTGTCAGAGAGGGGTTATCACAGGGCTATTATGAAAAACCACTCTAAAGAAAACTATTTTGAGATCTCCAACACCCCCTTCCTGCTCTGTCCACACCTATCTGCTGTAATTTTTCAGAAACAAGTACAAATTTGATAAATGCTGTGAGAATTGGGAAAAGGTACCTTACACTGCACAAAGTTTTTTTCTTTCTTTTTTTTATTTATTTGACAGCTTTTCCAAGTAGCTCAGTGATAACCCCAAAGCCACACTATGCACACATGTGATAATGCTCTATCGGCACTATAACAACTCCCACCCGTCCCTGGCTGGTGCTACTCCTGGGAACAGGAACAGTGACTTCCAGATGACATCAACATCTGGGAAACCTGCTGCACTCATCCGATTTATTATTGAATAAGCAACATTTGCAGTGCTGGCTTCAGGGCAAAAGGTCTATTTAGCAACAACAGTACGAGATAGCTAGTGTCAGAATCAGGATAGGTGGGTACTTCCTTTTTCGAAGGCCCTGATCTGGGATAGATCTTCTGCAAAAACAAACCCAGCATGTGACTTTTATCCCTTCAAACATGGTTAAAACAGCAACAATGTCTTCCCAGTCAAAACTGGTCAACTAACGACATGTATTGACAACAATTTATGGTTACTAAGGGGCTCTGAACATATGTGGAAAGGACACCAACACAACGTCCTGCTAAAAACAACAGTCTTAAGCCAATTACATATATCTACATTTTAATTATGCCTCATTTGTTGCATAGTGAACCTCATGTGTCCAGACTGCTACAAACTGGCTTCTATCAGCATTATACACTGTGTCAACAATTATTAGCCAAATTTTATTTTTGAGAATTAATTTTTACTAATGATTAACTACAGTGTTCCTGGTCAATCCAAAATGTTAAAGGCGAACCTGAATATGTATTAATGTAAAAGTGAGATTTTGGTTTCCCTAGAAGAATAGAAGAAGTGAGAGTAATAAAAAATAAACCCAATTCTAAAACTAACCCCGCCTCCACCTTGCTGGCATCTGATTTGAGGCAGAGCTCTGTGTATGTTACTGGTCTAGCCACAGTCCCGCCCATCTGGCCCATGAAGAGTCACTCTCATGTCATCAGTCTATAAAACCTTTGAAAAATCTGTTTTCAGGTGTTTCATGCACATGTTGATATAGGATGTTGAGCTCCTCAGACCACTCCTTCCGTCAGTAAGCTTGAAGTTGGAAAATATACATAAAAATGTGCAATAATTGTGCACACAGTGTATATATCCTGTGGTGCAAATGCACAGATGTTGATCATTTAGTTTATTAGGATTAGAAGTTAAGAGTTCAAGATGCCTGTATCTTATAGGCTTTTTCTTGGCATTAATGACTCTCCTCTCTGCCAATATGACTTCATTGTGTTCTAATAAAGTAAGGATAAAAAACCCCAAACAAACAAGCATAAAGATAATATAAAATAATTCTTGACCATAAATGTTTCTTTTCTTGGAAGCCCAACAAGGATTTCAAGTAAATGCTAAAGAGGTATGTCCAGCTGAAACTGACGTTTAAAATGCAAATTGTAGATGGTTGAGCAAAAAATGTTCTAATGATTTGAGATTGAGTGACCCAGGTCTTGAAAACACGAAACATGCACATATTTAACAACATTTTATAATAACAGTGCCATCTGGATATGAATATATGAGTATATTATATGATGTTTTTGATGTTAGGATATTTTTGTTTCTGTGGTATAAATTGTCATAGCTGCTCAATCCAACATGAAAATGTTCAAAGTGTTCTACATGTTTCATTTTGCAGTATTGTGAAATTGAAGTATATACCATTCAGAAATTATCATTATTTTTTCCAATGTAAAGTTTCTTATTATTGTGTGCTTAAATATGGGACAGCTTGAAGTTTTTCTTTTTCATATTTTAATAAGTCAAGTGTCTGACATTTTTTTTATGTGTCTGTCCCAAATTACAAATTCTCCTTAATTTTTATGGTAAGAAAGACCAGTAGAAGTTTCAGGCTTTTGTCTTTAATAGTGTTTGGGATGTTCATGTTAAAACATTGCCACAGGTTTCAATGTGCTAAAAAAGTGGGTCCATTGACCATTTTTCAATTTCAAGCTAAAATTTCACAGAAATTATTACACATGTTCAAGCCTTAGTCTATAAATCTTTTAGGCCAATCAGAGATGACTGAGCAGAAAATGTGCTAAAAATTGGCTGATTTGAGATGGCTGGGCCTTAATGTTAGCTTAATAATGGGCTCCCATGAAAACTCCACAGCCAAAGCAAGGATGAACTGCTAGCTGTCACACATAACAAAATTGTCTTGAGTGGACAAGGCTGTTTTCAAATTACTCTATCAGCTAGCGTTGCTAACTTACTGATTCATACCATGCAGCTAAATTGTAGCTGGATGAATGATCACTAGGAACAGACTAGCGCTCTATCTCTAACAATATCTTAAAAATATATTTTAAAAACAGCAGTTCCTGTCTTAGATTCTTTATTTCACTAACGTGCTTTACATGCATCTTGGCCCGATCCTATGTTAACATGCAAATGCATTTTTGGGCTGACAATTAGTGTCACTGGATGTGGAGAATTACATGTTCAAAATTTTGGGGCTCGATCTTCATTTTAGCAATCCAAGAGTTTGCTTGACTTGTGTGTTTGCAAGTAAGTAGCCCAAAAACGAGCAAAAAACGTCTTAATTTTAGGCTTTTGAGAAGTGAAGGGTCTACAGTGAGTCTGTATAGGTTTATGATGATAGCATTACTATGTATTACTACATTAGCATTACTACATTACTGTTACTATGTAAAGATTGAACCAGTGGCATCTTCCATTCACATAAAGATGCTCGGCTGTTCACAAAGCTTTAATACATCTTTAGTACAATACACTGACTGGTAGATGACTGAATGATGTTAACTGACTTCATACTGCTAGCTTGTCGGGGGAAATGCTGAGTGAATAGGAAGATATTAAAGCATCCAGTACCAAGACTAAACAGAAACTGGACAAGACAGTCAACTAACAGCACTATTTGTATGATGTAAGCATTTCTGTTGTATCCCCTTGAATGAAGATTTTTATGCTGAGCTACCTCATAAGGGGAAGAAAGACAAAAATATAATATATTAAATGTTTATAAGACTTAAATCTCCCATACAGCATAATATTTCCTTGACTGATATTTATAATGCATGATGCAAAAGGGGCCACATTATCAGTATGTGAGATAAGTCTTATGGGGCATGCAACAAATGCATAAAATGTAATCATTTACTATTTCTCTCCTCCCTAGTTTTCATAAAGGACATCTGTACTGAGGGGAGAAAAAATATCCAGACAAATCATTGTCATGCGGTTGTAATGTGGTTTCCACACCATAACACTTACAGCCACAGCAGGAGCCGAACACGGAAGTATCCCTAGACAGCCGGTTTTCATCCTTGCCGCGATGTGGAAGGAGCAAATCAGGAGAGGGACCTCACGTCAGCTGACATGGGTCATGTGACAGTGCATAGTTAATGTGGGTTACAGCCCCCCCCCCCCGATCTCATGTACGTCCCTGTACATGGTGGCTGTTTCCGGATCACAGGTTGCTCAGTGGCGGTAAGTAGATGGTCCTCTTCCTCCTCCAGAACATGAGTGAAGGCAGTGGTTAAGCCACGGACCAGTGCCTGAATACTCTTTAAGATGGGCTGAACAAGCTTAGAGTATTAGAGTATTAGACCGGGCTGGTGGTTTCCTGGTCCGAGTTGATGTTCTCACAGGTTTTAGTTCAGAGCTGGAGGTATCAGAGTTAGACGGTGGATCAGCAGCAGAGGACAGACTGGACTCAGGCGGTTAATCAACATTGGCATGTTCAGCAGAGGACAGACTTTCCTCTGATTCCACAGTATCAGGAGTTTCCTTCTCGACAGGGGCTTCTGAGTCAGAGGTCTCCTTGCTTCCTGCTAGCTCAACAGGAGGCAAAGGGAGCGTAGCAGGTTCACAGAATGGTGTAACAGATGGTACAGTTTCAGCAGCTGGAGCAACAGAGGAGGGTTTTGGCAGGTTGAGGACAGTGGTGAATTGCAAAGGGTCTGAGACAGACAGTCATACCATTGATACAATATCAAGTCGTCCTCATCTTCTGACTGAGGCTGTGCACGGTCCTCATCAGAAAGGTTGAGTGACAAGTTCCTGGTTCTTTTTGCAGGTGTTCGCTTGGTTCCAGTGGAATCAGACAAGAATCCACATGGTAAAAGGAGATCTCTGTGGAGAGTACGAATTGGTTTGGATTTGTTCTCTGCACAGACAGTATATACTGGAATGTTGCCTGCTCTTTTTACCACCACGTAGAGGTCTGTTTCCCATCTGTCTGCAATTTTGTGTTTGCCCTGGAGTTTCACATTAAGTACCTGCACCCTGTCACCAACGGCTAGTTCAGAGGGGGTTACATGTCGGTCAAAGCAGCCCTTGTTTCTTCCCATGAGCTTCTCTGCATTTCCAATGGCGATTTTGTAGCTCTTTTCTAAATTTGACTTCACGTTCTGGACATACTGTGAATGAGTGGGCTGATTGTTGGCCACAGGCAGTCCAAAAACCAGGTTGATTGGGAGGCAAGGTTGTCGACCAAACATGAGCTCATACGGTGAGTAGCCAGTCACGTCACTCCGGGTGCAGTTGTATGCGTGAACCAAGGGCTTAACAAAATCCTTCCAGTGAGTTTTCTCTTCAGTGCTGAGTGTTCCGAGCATGATCAGGAGTGTTCTGTTAATACGCTCGACTGGATTACCTCGTGGATGGTAGTCCTGATTTTGTGAATTCCAGTCATTTTGCAGAGTTCTTTTATTGTGCATGATTCAAAGTCTGGTCCTTGGTCACTATGGAGCTTTTCTGGGATACCATAATGAACCAAGAAATTGTCCCATTGACATTTGGCAACAGTCTTTGCTTTTTGGTTTGGAGTGGGGATAGCAACAGCATACATGGTAAAATGATCTGTTATCACCAGGATGTTTTTGGTTCTGCTTCTGTCAGGTTCCAGTGATAAAAAATCAATGCAAACCAGTTCTAAAGGTCGAGAAGTTCGAATGTTCACAAGGGGTGCTGCTCTCTCAGGTAAGGCTTTCCGCTTGATGCATCTCTCACAGGTTTTCACTTTGTTGCATACGTCAATGGCCATATTTGGCCAATAAAATCTTCGACGAACATTCATGCCCAAATGACCCATCTTGTCATGCAATTCTGACAGTACTTCAGCTTGGAATTTTTGAGGTAAAACAAGCTGGTAATAGAGCTGGTCCACAACTTGTCTCCTTGGAGCTCCAGGTGATATTGGTCTCGGAGTAGAAGGGGTAGTTCTGGGAGTTCATCCCGCAATGAACTGGACTTTCCCCAGTCTTTAGCAGGAATATGATATCCTCAGGGTCTGGTCTTCCCTCTGTTTCTCAGCGAGTTCAGCATTTGTCAGCTGAGAAACAACAGGTGAAGCAAACTGAGTGTCATTAACGAAGCTGTCAGGCAAAATGTCGGCATGGACAGTCAGTGACTGAGTGCGGTGGTGGAAGTCCTTTCAGCTGTGCTATAAACAAGCTGATGGTCATAAATTGCTTTGACCGTGTGCTGGTTGATGGAAATTAAGGAAGACTCATCCAGATGATGTTAGGCAAATTGGAGGATTCTCTCTCTTTCCTTTGGGACATTGAGTCATTGGCAAGTTCTCCACGTGGTCTGTGAGAGAGGGCATTGGCGTTCAGATTTTGCTTACTGGATCTGTACCTGATTTTAAACGAGAATGTGGAAAGAGCAGAAAGCCAGCGGTAACTGGTGGCATCCAATTTGGCAGAGGTGAATAGGTAGGTAAGTGGGTTACTGTGAGTAATGACAATGAAGTTGGTGCTGTAGAGAATATCATGAAACTTCTCCGTAAAAGCCCACTTAAGAGCCAGAAATTCCAGTTTGTGAGCTGGATATTTTCACTCACACCTTGACAGACTTGCATAGGCAATCACCTGGCTTTGTCCTTGTTGCTCCTGGTAAAGGATAGCTCCTACCCCGGTGGAACTAGCATCTGTATGGAGAAGATAAGGCTTTTGGAGATCGGCGAAAGCAAGTACTGGTGCTGTGGTGAGTCTTTTGATAATGGTGGCAAAGGCTTTTTGGCATGCAGGAGTCCAGCGACTGGCAAGTGGTTTCTTATGATCCAGATATTGATCCCGCTTGATAGTGGGTCTGAGTTTCGGCTGTGATGGAGGATATCCAGCAGTAAGATCATGCAAAGGTTCGACGATGTTGGAGTAGCCTTGGATGAACCTGCTCTAAGATCCTCCCAGGAAAGAGCAGAGTTCTTTAAGATTCTTCAGAACCGGCCAGGTCTTAAGGGTTGCGATTTTATCTGGGTCTGTCTGCACACCTTGTTTTGATACAATATAAGAACATGCACTTTTCGACTGAGTCCAAATTCCTTCAGAGGGTGAAGGACTTTTAGTAGTCTCCTTTCATGCTCTTCAAGCGTTGGTGCAAAAATAATCAGGTTGTCAACGAAAACCAAACTTCCTTCAAGTTCATCTCTCCCATGCACTTTTCCATTAATCGCTGGAAGGTACTGGGTGCGTTTGTGACTCCCTGGGGCATTCTGTTGAATTAATAGAATCCAAGTGGACATACAAATGCCATTTTGCTTTTGTCTGCCTCTTCCATTTCAATCTGACATTAACCAGATTTAAGGTCAAGGACTGACCATAAGTAGAAAAAAGAGCATATTCAGAAAAAAGCACTGTATATAATGCATGTACAGTATAGAAAATGTCAAAGACAAAGCTATTCAGTTCCTTTCGTGAGTATATGTAAATAGGAAGTGAAATTTACTGCGATGCAAGGGTGGGGGTGCCACCTAAAATCTTGTCTACTGTGCCGAAGTGGTTAGAGCCGTGTCCCGTACAATGCTCAATTCAGTGAGCTGTTTAGAATAACCGTTTCTAAAATGTGGTTTAGTGCTTGATTTTATAAACCTGTGACAATGGAACTGAAAACTCTTGAACTTAAATATTAAGAGATGTGGCCTGTCTACTTTTGTCCATATAGTGTGTCTCTATATTTGGTTGCCTTTTGCAGTCTGCTTACAGGGCAGATAGCATTGATCAGTCAGGCTTGTGCAGCCTTTGGTTTCATGCAGGTAAACAAGCCTTCTGAAGTGCAGACAAAAGAGCATATTTGCAGAAATTCAACAGCACTGGCTGCTGTCTTATGACAAATTAGCTTTTTATTAGCGTTTTAAAATTCATTAGCTTTTGTGAACAATGACCCGAGTTTGGAAATCAGGAAGTTTTTAGATTTCAGCTACGTCGGAAACACTAAAATGTTGCCCAATGTGCCCAGAGGCTATGTCAGCAGACTAGACAAAGGGGTCTCAGATTGCTAACAAACTACCCAACTGTTTGGTTAGACAACTATCAAAGGTCCTATTAATGTGCAGTGATAACAAGTATGTAACACTTTGTATATATGTAGTATCTACAGAAAAATGCCAGTTTTGTCCAGCCAGCCTCAGCCTTTCCTTCTGTTTAATTTGGGGAAATTAAACATACTCTATATATCACTGGGCTGTGTTGTTCATCAGATGATCAAGTGTTTGTAGTAACTCAGAGACAGCATGAGAACATCATCAACAGGCCCCGCGCTCTGCTTTAGATCAGTAGAAGAAGAATCTTTGTTAGTTGGTCTGCCTGTGCCTCCATTGTTTGTGTCTGTCGTGGTTTGTTCCAAATGTATCTCCTGGAGAATGGCTCAGGAACATGCAATTTCAAGGCAGTTGCTTGGGTTGCCAGATAGGCAACTCAGACTGATTGCAATCACTCTAAGACAGACTGGTGAAGGTTTTCAACTAATTACCATCTAAGTTATAAACACCGAATTTAAGTAATTGGAATTTCTGTGTATGTAGACGAGAGTAGATTTGCAGTCTTTGCTGATTCATCAGTTAATTGCCGCATTGTCACAAAGAGTTTGCATGTAATTGCCAACTTAACCCCATTCAATCACAAACTGGCAGCAAACTAATAGCAGACGGACGCAGTTTTATTGCTGTCTTGTCACCATCACATTGCGCCAGAGTATTTGAAGACAGACTGTGAGTGGTGGCAGACCTGGTCCCCATCTTTGAAGCAGCCATTTCAGTTCATGGCACACATTTGCAATTATTTGTTTGTGCTGCAGTGGGACTGTAACACAAGTACCATCACACTTACTTCTCTACAGTCGACATGTGCTTGTGCAATAGCTGACCTACATGATAAAACACTCTGTTAGGCAGACTTGTAGATATATATACCACGAGTCCTTTATTTAAAAAAATATTATGTGTCATTAAACAGTTAATATGAGAATATGATTAATTAGGGATTGCACATAACTCAGCAAGGTAAGGAAAATAAAAACATGCAGCATAATAATGTGACTCTGGCTCTTTTTCAAACACATTTTCAGCAGAAGAATCAAAGCAAAGATGCATTAAAGTCTTTGGTCTTCCAGTTGAATGATGGCAGCACTGAATACCAAGCCCCCCTGGTGTGTGTGTGTTTGCGGCCACCAGCAAGAAATGTTGAGTCTTTGGTCGCCTTTTGTGCTCTTGCATTTGTGGTGTGTTTGTGTATGCATGCAAATCTTGAGGTCACTGATGACAGAGAGGGGCTCACCGCCTCTAATGAAGCTCTCATGCATCCGATTACCGGCTGGCAGACGGCGTAATTGGGAACACAAAGCTGCCAGTTGTTTTTCGGCCTGATAAATGTAGGTTGTGAATCTGCGGCAAAGGCCTTTCACATTGGCTGATTTTCTTAAAAATGAGGTCAGTGGATAGAAATGGACAAGAGAGGAAGTCGACCAGCTGAAACCCC
>VOQK01023921.1:9900-20296 GCA_015052645.1 Benitochromis conjunctus | reverse complement strand
GCCTTTATGGAGCACGCTTTGTGCACTGGTGCACAGTCATGCTGAAACAGAAAAGGGCCTTCCTCAAACTGTTCCCACAAAGCTGGAAGCATAGAATTGTCCAAAATGTCTTAGTGAGCTGAAGGATTTGGATTTCCCTTCATTGGAACAAAGAGCTCCGTGTCGGTCACCCAAAAACAGTCCCATAGCATTATCCCTCTTGCATCAACCTTTACAGCTGGCACAGTGCAGCCAGGCAGGTAATATTCTTGTGGCATTCACCAAACTCAGACTTGCCCATCATACTTTTCAGACAGAGAAGCGTTTGATCACTCAACAGATGACATTTCCACTGCTCCAGTCCAGTGGCGGCAGAACCTTTAAATCCATCACAGTACAGCGAGCTAACCTGTTTATCCTGCACTCACCTGCAGAGTATTTTCATGCAACCTTTTGTCATGTATGGTGCTGTGGCAGAACTGTGAATAACAACAAATCAAAGAATATTACTTAAACCTATGTCACATGTCCAGTCCCAATGTCTGATTTAAAACAGGATTACCTTCCATGTGTTACTGTTTAGACACAAATTGTTTTAATGTTTGCAATGATGTCAAATAATAACTCACAGGCTCCTAAACAAAAGTTAGGAGCCTGTTTAAAAATGCGAGGAGTAGAAAGTACAGATAATTGTTTAAAAGTTGTCAGGGAAAAAAACGACTCAAGTACGGATACCTGAAAATTCTACTCAAGTACAGTAAAGAAGTATTTGTACTTTGTTATTTCCCAGCTCTGCAAAGCTTTGCATCCTGTAATATACAAGGCAAAAGGACTCTTCTGTAAACAAACCTGCTGGTTCTGCTCAAGCTGGCAGCTTTTCCCGGGTTCCCCTTTTCCGCCTCTCCCTTCCTGGTTTCTTTGTGTCCTCTGATTCTGCTGATATCTCAGGCTCAGCAGCTGGCTTGTGTTATGTTATTCCTCAGCCTCCTTTAATTATACCACAATTTTCAGATTGTTTTGAGTCTCCTCCACACCAGGGCACTTCAGCTACAACTTCAAAAGCAGCTGTTTCCTCTTTCTCACCTCACAGAGGTCTTGTACGTGTGAGATCACAGCTATGTGGAAAATCTCGCAATCTATTCAAGCTATTCAGTTTAAGAACATGTAATTAGACTCATCTCAAGTCATTGTTGTTTTTTTAAGTGTACAGAGCTACTCCAGTGGAGTTCAAAAAGAAGAAAAATAAAGCAAAATATCTTATTTAATTTCATATTTTACAAACACAATTCTGGAAAAGTTGGGACAATGTGTAAAATCTGAATTAAACAGAATACAGTAATTTGCAAATCTCATAACCCTGTATTGTATTACCATTAAAAAAAACGACAGGAACACTTCTAGAAATCCCAGTCTATGAACAAATGCACGGCAAAGTGCTATCATCCAAAGGAGAATCCATATGTGAACATGATCCAGAGAAGCTGCCATCTTCTGCGGGCCAAAGCTTCGTTTAAATGAACTGAGACAAAGTGGAAAACTGTTCTCTGGTCAAACGAGTGAAACGTGGACATCCTTTTTGCAAAACATGGAAGTACATCCTCAGGTCTGAATAGGGACCATCCAGCTTGTTATTAGTGTTCAGTTTAAAAGCTTATTTCTCAGATGCTATGGGGCTAAAGTAGTGCCTATAAAATTGGCAGCTTGCACATCTGGGAAGGCACCATCAATGCTGAAAGGTATATACAGGTTTCAGAACAACATATACTTTCATCTAGATGATGTCTTTTTCAAGAAAGCCTTGCATATTTCAGCAACACAATGCTAAGCCACATACTTCATCTATTAATACAGCATGACTTTGTCGTAGAAGAATTTGAACTGTCCTGCTTGCAGTCCAGACTTTTCACCAGCATCAAACAAAGGAGACCCAGCACTGTTGAGAAGCCAGAATCCTGCGTCAGACAACATTACTCTCCCAAAGATCCAGCAGCTGGTCTCCTCAGTGCCCAGATGCTTACAGAGTGCTGTTAAAAGAAGAAGGGGATGCCATACAGCGGTAAAAACTTCCCTGTCCCAATGACGTGTTGCTACCATCAAATTCGAAATGACCTTTTTAAGTTTAAAGATGAATGTGGTCAGAACCCTCACTTGCTTTGTGGCTGCAGGGATAGTCATAGATGAAAATACAAGAGTGATGATTCTGTTTTGTGTCATGTCAGCTCACCACGCTGCCGGGTTTTCCTGTGATGTTTCCAGAAAAAGGGAGGAAAACAAGCCCTGCATGAGGAGAAAATAGTTGGCTTTTATTCCAGAAGCCATAAATCCTATCAGTCTTAAACACAGCGGGAATAGTTGCTTCACTGCTTAGCTCATGCACCTGCATCTTTTACCAGTCAATTATAATTTCGTATTAATGATTTTAACCTGAACATATTTCAAGTTCCTATGTGCGTGATGTCATTATGTTATACTATGTGGTTTCTGAATTAAATTAAACTAAAGCATGCAGTAGTAGAGGCTTGTTGCCCAAAAATCTGGGATGTCGTATTAAAAGAAAGTAAAAACTGAGGGCAGTGGCTTCCAGACTTACATCTATTATTTTAACACTTAAAATAATAGATGTATGTTTCTTTATCTGACTGCTCTCTGTAAGCGCTCGACAGTGGACATCAGTCGTTCCAATGTTGACCGTGAAATGTTCTCCCATTCTAGCTTGATATATGACTTTAGTTGCTTCACAGTTCAGGGACTCCTTTATTTTATTTCAGATGTTTTTGATTGATGACAGTTTTGGAGCGCATAGTTTAGCTTTTTCTCGATAGCCACTCTATGCATGATAGAATATGAATATGACCGTGCCCAATTAAATGAGATCTGCTTGGAAAATGGGAAGTAAGTGCAGCGATTTGAAATACACATGCACACATGCACAGAAATACTGTATGTAAGGCAACAACACCTTTATTCTTCAACACAGTCTGAACTCTCTTAGTGAGATTTCTTGTCATTTCTTTAACCCTTAAGACTACTTGGGAATCCTTGAAAGTTCTTGCAAACCTTGCAAAGTGCCCCTGAGTACTCTGAATGCCTTCTTGACAGCCACCCTTCCACTGAGACCATATTCGGATGAGGCTTCAGTGAACAGTAGATGGATAAACCGAAGGCTCAGATGCATCTCTCATGTCCTATGTCAGGGACATGAATTTGAACTACTGTTCAACTGCTTTAGCTAGTTTTTCAGACCTGCCACTTCTTCTTTTGTCCTCCAATTCTCCAGTTTCCTGAAACCTTTTTAATGACACACTGCACACAGTACTGAGCTATGCTAAATTTTCAGTCAATATTTCTTTCGAAATGATCTTGTTGGTGCAAAAATTCATTCGTGCTTCTATCAGTTTTGTTTTATGCCTGTCAAACTGTATTAACATTGTCATTTTCTGTACATTAAACTACAGAAATTAAACAAATGATGTGTGTTTTCAACAGATTCCAAATAACAAAGATCTTAAAGATACAATTTAAAATAGTTTCTTTGCCAGGTTTTCTGTTTTGTGTAAACACAACACTGGTTCATTCTTTGAGTTAGGTGCCTTTTTAATTGAATTATTCATAAGTCAGTGTTAAGTGGTTCAAGAAGCAAACAAACAAAAAACATTCTTCTGAAAATGGTCTCTTACAAAAATTGGATTGAAAATGGGTGAAAAAGCAGCCAAATGTCTGAAGAAAAACTGTATGAACTCCAGAAAACCTGGAGAACTGTTGCTCAAGAACATTAAAACATACACATTAAAGTCTGTCTCTTTCTAATTAAAATATAAGGAAATGAGGTTCTGTGCTTTTGCCCAGTATAATCAGCATGAATGACACCTTACTGTGAATAACCCAGGCCATGTTCACTGATGCTGTTGCAGTGTGTGCTGATCATTTTTAAAAAGAAATCCAGCTGGATTTCTGACAGTTGTTTCCAGAAGTTGTCCTCCTGCACTTTTCCAGACTGAACTGAACTTTCATGAAACATGTCAATGGAATCAAAATCAAAATGTGCATATTTCCAAAAACAAGTCAATTTCACTTTATCAGATTTGTTATGTTTTTATGCAAATATCAGTTACAATGTAATGTTTTTTTCTTCAAATTGTTGCATTCTGTTTTCATTCATACCACACACAACATCCTATATTCAAAGCGGGTTTTAGCTTAACTTCAGTCTTGCTAAATCATGCTTCAGTTGAGTTTCTTCTGACACCACAAAGGACCTGGCAGTTATTTCCAAGTGTCAAAATATTTTGCTATTACACTCAGTTTTGTTTGAAAAGATCATTCCAATGGCAAGAAACACGAGCTATTTACCAAAACATAACATCTTTGATGAATCTAACATTTTCCTGCATCAATGAAGTTTGTAATAATCTGGATTGAGATTCATAAGTTTGCTCCTTGCACAGTTTCTTGCCTTCACATATAGAGGACTGCAATTACTGTGCTTTTGCGGTTCCTTGTGAAGCTACTCTTTTGTTTCTGATTAGGTTTTCAATTTAACTGAAGAATTAAAATGAGTCAAAAGTCCTCTTGTTGTTTTAAATTGTTTAACAAGTGCATGGCCTAAGCATTTTCATGCTTATAAATGATGATAACTGATAACTTTTTAGTATTCGTAGGAAAAACTTGTGTTTACATTTTTTTATTTGCTCAAGATCTGCTCTGTGTTTGAAGTGGCGTCTTTGGTTCGGATGAACATGTGCAGCCTGCTCACAAACTGTCCCAGGATACTCCTAACCAATTTGTCTTGAAGTTTTCAAACAGGCCAGTATGTGTTACTCATGTAGCAGTGTATAATGCACCAAAACAGTGGCGGTCTAACTGGGATCTCAGCAGAATGACCCAGTTTCACTCCATCTGGACATGCTGCAACATTTCAGTGAATTTTACATCACGGCTGTCTTCTCCTTAACTTCCAAGCTCCAAATCCTCTCTTTCTTACCTCATTGATTAACAAAGCAGTTTTCCACCTCAAAGAGTCAAACTAAAATTTGCCAAAGGGACTGCTTCTTTTGACGCCCCCCAAACAATGAGCTTTCTGTTTGAATAATCCTCCCAAAGTCATGTTTTCTGCCAAACGTTCATTTGCAGCTTTTGCCGTTAAAGGCCTCTCGTAGTGTGGACTCAGCTGTGAAGGCCTGCTCAGACTGATCTGATTCAGATTATGCGAGAATTTCATGGTGAAAGAGGTTTTTTTGTTTTGTTTTGTTTTGTTGGTAGAAGATCAGCAAGTCTGTGACTCATTTGGTCATTGGTGCTCACATAGATTGAACAAGATTTAGGCTTCTTGGAGTTTGAGACTTGGAGAGTTTTAAGAATCTGCAAATGCAAATTTCATTCCATGTTCAACCCTCAAGAGGAGTCTTATTCATTCTGTTTAGTGGAGAGGTAAGCTGGCCGGACAGAGAGCAGCGAAACTATGGCTTTTATGATGACATTTATCTGTGTTTAACAGTGAATTAACAACTTTAATTAATATGAAATGTTGCACAAAGCCATGAAAAACACTCATTTAGGAAAAATAAAGAGAAAATTTAGTTGTGGGGTAAAATTATTCTCGCAGACCACCATGTTTCCAAGATCCTAACTCTTTTAGTACCAAATAGCACTTCCTACTTGAGGGTCTCGATGTCAGACGAGTCCTCGTCAGGTATGTAAGTGCAGGATACAATACAGCATGCAAACGAGAACGTACACAACACCAACATTGTATCATCCCAACAGCTCTCAATCCATTTTAAAAGCGGCCCTCATTTTCATTTGTTTTGTGGAAAACAAATGCCACAAGGGTTTATATGATTTAGAGAAGTGATGGGATGATAAAATTTTCAAAGTCATGCAGACTGAAGGGGCCTTTCTCTCTGCGTGCGTCACAGTGTGGACAAAAATACACTGCTGGCTAAAAATATTTTCAATACGATACACAATTACTGTCATTGACAATGCTGCACTCTTCACAGGTTTCCTGTTAGAGCAGGTGGGGCCTTGTCTGGAGGGTTAGTACAGCAAATGTTACTGTCTGGTTTTTTTTTAGCGGTCTTCTCTGACTGGAAGAAGTTTGGCTAATTATCTGATATGACTTGAGTCCAGTAGTTATTTAGGCTCAAGGCTCTAGTCTTCAAATTCAATTAGTAATTTCAAAACCAAACGGCCAAACATGAGAGTGAAATTTCTGTTAAAGAAGCCAGAAACTATAAAAAAAAAAAATCACTCCTCCCTCTCACTCCTGGGTGAGTGGTAGCTATATGTTCCTGAAGCTCGAGTCCTCTTCCAGGGGCTGTTCTTAGGACTGTGCTCCTCTGGTCAGAGATCTGTTGAAACCACTCTTTCAGTCTCAGGGTTACAGCTCCTGATGCTCCTGTTACTACTTTGGACTTTACCTTCAACATGTGCTCTAGTTGTTCCTTCGGCATCTGGTACTTTTCAATTTTCTCCTCCTTCCTGATGTTGCTGTCTGCTAGCACTGCCACATCTGTCACAACTGTGGCCTTCTCCTCCTTTTCAACCACCACTATGTCCGGTTGGTTGACCAGCAGCTGCTTGTCTGGAACTTGAAATCTCACGAGATCTTTTCCCTATTTTTCCCAAACACCACTGATGGTGTCGCCCATCGGGACTTGGGGACTTCTAGTCCATATGCGGCACAGATGTTTTTGTGTACTGTCTCAGGCACTTGGTTAGCCTCTCAGTGTACACAGTCCCAACATATATCCTGCTACTGTATGTTAGATAGTCTCAGGTGATCTTTGTAGAGTCTGCAACTTGGGCCCTGTTGGCTGTGGTAGACTTCTGGATCTGTTGCTTAGGGCCTGTGCTTGTGCTGCCATGATCAGAGCTTCTGCTGCCCTGTAAGCAAGCCTTTTCTAGCCACTGGTATGATTTCATGATGTAAGCCACTTCCTCTATCTCGTTCTCTGCGAGGCCATCTTCCTGATGTATTCATAGATGCTCAGTGTTTCATCCTGGATTGTGTCTCTGGCACTCATTAATCCTCGCCCTACCACTTTCTGTTGCTCATAGATTCTTGGGGTGATGACCTTTGGATGGAGACCTCAATACATTGTGAGAAGCTTCTGTGTCTTGACATTTCAATTCAATTCTATTCATATAGTGCCAAATCACAACAACAGTTCCTCAAGGTGCTTTATATTGTAAGGTAAGGCCAATAACACAAAGACAACAGAGAAACCCCCAACAATCATATGACCCCCTATGAGCAAGCACTTTGGCAAGAGTGGGAAGTAAAAACTCCCTTTTAACAGGAAGAAACCTCCAGATGAACCAGGCTTAGGGAGAGGTGGCTGTCTGCCACAACCGATTGGGGATGAATGGATGAAGACAGGACAAAAAATATGCTTTTGAAGAGAGCCAGAGATTATTAATAACAAATAATAAATGCAAAGAGGTGTATAAACACATAGTGAGTGAAAAAGGTGAGTGAAGAAGAAACATGCAATGCATCATGGGAATCCTGATGCAAAGAGCTCTAATAGGGTGATACGGTACTATAAGGTCATTAAGATAAGATAGGGCCTGATTATTCAAGACATTATTCAAGTAGGCGATGAGTAGAATTTTGAATCCAATTATGGATTTATGGATTTAACAGGGAGCCAATGAAAAGAAGCCAATAAATGAGAAATATGCTCTGTCTTTCTAGTCTCTGTCAGGCTTTTCAGGGAGTTTTTAAGACATCCTGATCATCTGTCCAAATAATTTTTTTTTACAGAACTGCGCAGGCCATTTAAAAAAAAAAAGTTTTCTGGCAAAGTCTAATTTCATCTTCCTGTTGTTGAGTGTAACCCATGGTTTGTAACTTAAAACTTCTGTATTTCCATTCATGAAGGCTTCTCTTGATTGTAGACTTGACTGACACTTCAATCACATCTTGACTGTTTGATTTAAAGTCCACTGTGGTTGTATACAGACACAGCAATACAAAAAATGTGTCTTCGTCTGCATATTTAAGTATTTTATGGTGCCTAAGCCCAACCAAGCAGTGAGTGAAAGTGAAAGTAAAAAAGTGAGGGAAAAAAACATGTAAACCTCCCAGACTGGTCATGAACTGTGGTCTTGTGGCTGACCAGCTTGTCAAGATACTCCACTGTCACTGCGCCAGCCTGCTGGTACATTTGTTGTTCCTAAAAAGAAGGCTGTTCTCTCCCTGTGTTTAATATCAATGCAGACACTGCCTCAAGGCACGAGAGCCAAAGGACACCTTGTGTGTATCTCTGTGACGCAAGCAGGATTTCACAGAATGCCAGGATATGACGCCCGGGGATGAGAACATGTTGCATATGTATGGCCTTTGGCTCTTGATGTGCTTTCTCCAGTCTAAAAAAACATATCAACTTGTGTTTAGAGATTTTAACAGAAAGCCTTTGTTACACACTAGTTTAACAGATACAAGTGTTTACCAGGCAGGGAAATCATAGCTGAAGACACTATGGAAAAGCATTTTGGAAGATTTCACATCAGCAGACAAAAACTGTCAAAGATCATAGCTGCATTTACAGTTAGTATATGTGCGAAGGAAAAGAGTACTCGACTCTAACTTCTGCTAACAATACTTCATTGCAATGTTCCAGGCATAAAAGCAACAGCAACAAAAGGACCTCTCAAAAACTCAGCAACTGATTGTGATGATATAAAATGACGATGCCTGAAAACTTGTTTTATTTTTCACTATTGAATGCCCATGATTTAGATATTAGTGAATGAATAAACATCTGTGGGGTAATTCTGAATCACTTTGGGCCATTCTGTTTTTCATCAGCTTCATAAAAGCCCTAAACTCGATCGGCCGTGAGCCCCCCTAACACAAAATGATAACACACCATGGACAACTAAATATTCAAGGCCAGCTCCTCTCGAAGTATTTATCAGTGTGATCTCTTTGTGTAAGGCAAACACAACAATCCCTCAGAACAATTTTAGCAAGCTTTTCTAATTATATAGGTTTATAAATTAGAAAATATGACTGAAAGGCTAAATGCCTGACACAGAAACAGCTCTCCCAGGAAGCTCCCTCCAAGTGTTTCTCATCTAACAGAGTGAGCGTTAACACATGTTGTAAAAGTAAGTCTGTTTCCCCGTATACATTTTTTTAATATATATATATATATTTCCATTGAGTATAAAGTTACAGTATTGGATATTTACATTCACATACATATACATGTTTAAGAGTCGCTCCCTTGAGTGAAAAATGTGAGGAAGACAATCTGACCACACCCAGGCCTAATCACTGCCAGACCTCCAGACCTGATGAATAAGGACATCACTTAAATAGAACCTGTTAAACAAGGTGAAGTCAGTGAAAGTGGATTAGAAAAAACAACAAAAAAAAAGAAGGTTTCAGATTGATCCAGTCAAAGTCCAGACTCAAATTTAAACAAGATGCTCTCGAATGACCTTAAACAGGCTGTTCATGCTCAAATTTTCCAGTGTTGCTGAATTGAAACAAGTCTGCAAAGAAGAATGGGACAAGATTCCTCCAAAGTGAGCCTATCCCAGCTACCATAGGGAGGGCAAGAGACAGGGTACACCCTCTCACTGGTCTGTTGCAGGGCCACTACTCGGCCACCATATGCTACCTTTTTATAAACTTTATATAAACATCATGAAAGGAAGCATTGGTTTCATTAGTTTATTAGTTAGCTGACACCTTAACTATATGTAAACTATAGGCAGTATGATTGCTCATAGATATTTACTGCCAAGCTGGAGTAAAGGTAGTGCTATAATAGCAATGCTACTTGAATTTGCAGATGCATCGTGCTCATTGCTGGCTGTGAATTGCATCCATGGTACTTATCCAATAGTAAACATTAAGTAAGCATTAGCACTGGTTGGTGGCTTACAGATTTGTAAGGTCTGTTTGTCATTCTTCACCTGGTTCAAGTTATAAAAGGCTCAATTTCTCCCACAAGTTCTCTTCCAAAATGTTTTTAAAATGTCGCTCTGTAAACATCCAAGAATCTTTAGCTGCCTCAGTTCAGTTCATATCCTGCATCCTGTATTATTGTAGTGTCTTTTCCTTACAATAGATAAATAAAACTGCAGAGTCCCTGCCCTGCATACTGTGTTTCTGTTCATAATTGAACTGATTGTTGCAGAATGTTCCTGATTTAAACTTACTGATGGATTTTTTTACAGAAAGACTAAGAAATTACAAAATATTTTGATATTTTTAGTGTTACATAATTATTAATATTTTAATCATAGAAGTCTAATGAGTTTTCTGTAAATTCATATTTTATATTTGTTGTATTTTTAATGGCCAGAGATGAATGATTCCACAGGCATTTGACATTTATTGCTCAAACTCAAGAAACGTGTGTGTTTTTTAAAAACAAATCTCATGATTTTCTATTAA
>VOQK01023920.1:0-18905 GCA_015052645.1 Benitochromis conjunctus | reverse complement strand
ACTGGTGAAAATAACAAAGGCTTATCCCTCCCACATATCATGATTCCTGCTAAAGTCTCAAACACCTGATTCCATGCTCTCCAAGTCTTAATTAGTTCTGGGGCCAAACAAGGCTTCATTGATCACATTCTCTATCCGCTTTTATTGTGGAGGTGGACACGTTGAGCTTTGGCGTGTCCTATCATAACATACGGTGATTGTCTCTTTTTCTCTTGTCATCTCACTCTCACAGAACTTAACCACGACACAGGCAATCAAGAGCTGCTAACTATCAAACTCACCCTGGAAGAATGGAATTACTTGATGGAAGGACTGGAAAACGTTTAACACTTAACTTCACTATGACTTACAGACCTGACTCTAGGAACATCAAGCCTGACATGCTCTCCTGACAATTTCCCACCTCCATTACACCCTCCGATGTTCGACCATTCTGCCTCCCTCCTGTGTAATTGGGTCACTTACCTGGGAAAGCCCAAAGCCCAACAAGCTGAACATAAACCTAGAAATGGTCATCTTGTCACCTCTACATTCTCACTTCAGTCCGGTCTAAGGCAGTGGGCCCACAAAGTAAAATTCACCTGTCATTCTGGTATAAACGACACAATTACCTTCCTGTTCTGGTAGCCTTCTCATGACATTCCTATGTACGTTGCCGCTGACCGCGGACATTAGTCCGTCCTCTGGCTGTCATCCTCAGACTAATAGCCAAGCAGAACACACTAATCGGGAGCTTGAGGCCTCCCTGAACTGCACTGCCTCTTCAAACCAGTCCACTTGGAGCTCCCAGCTGGCCTGGGTGAAGTATACCCATAATGTCATGACTTTATCAGCAACTGATGTGTCTCCCTTTGAGTCGTCACTAGGATACCAACCTCCTCTCTTTCCATCTGTTGAAGGTGAGCTTTCCGTCCCCTCAGTTCAACATTATGTCCGCAGGTGCCGCCGTCTCTGGAAAGCCATTTGTCCTACCCTGCTAAGGACAAAAGAGCAAAATGAGAGCCTAGCCGATAGCAGTAGAGTCCTAGGACTTGTCTACCGTCCTGGCAAAAAGGTTTGGTTATCCACCTGGTTTGTATGCAGACGTGCTGACTCAAAAATACTGACTCCCAACTTTATGGACCCATTTGAGATTGACTATCTCATTAACCCTGTGTCTGTTCACCTCAAGCTACCCGGGAATAGGAGAATTTACAATGTCTTCCACATCTCCCAGATTAAACTTGTTGTCTCAAGTCCTCAACAATTGTGCCATTTCACAGGTAGACTGTAATAGCACACCCCAATGAACCTACAGACCTGTAGCATATTACTATGAAGTCAGTGGAGATACTGGAGCAGTAATACATTAAGGCTGCTCTCCAGATCACAAATTACCCCCACCAATATGAATTTCCAACCAGCAGATCAACAGACGACACCATTTCCAGCTCCAGCTTCTTCCTGTACTTCTCCTTGCTGTCTCTAATCTTGACTTTATATTGCTTCTGTATACTCCTTGTATATGTATGGAGTATATGTAAATGTATACACCTCCCTGAAGGCTCTTTTTGTCTTGTTTAGCAGCTCCTTCAGGTCACATATGATCCAAGGTTTATTATTAGGGAAGCATTTCGCTGTTCAAGTGGGGATGATGTTGTCCACACAGAGGTTTATACAAGCTGTGTCCCAAAACCTAGGCTGCATGCTTCGAAGGATCCGGCCTTCACGGTCTACGTGGGCCGGGTCCTTCAAAGACCGAGAAGTGTGAGGCATGTGAAATGGGATGGTCTAGCCTTCAGATTTGTGTCACCAGCTGTCTCGGTGGAGTTGAATAAACTCAGCCGTCTGCTCCTTGCTCTCTAAAGCATAACAGGACACTGGAGTAAATTCTCCACCATCTCACACTTCTGTTTAATCAGTTTTCTGTTTGACGTTTATTCAGCTGAGTGAAAACAAACCGATTTACTCAGGACATCACATATTTGCAAAAGTGCGCCGACGTTTTTGTAGACGTTGGTTACCCACCAGCTCGATCGCTGACCGCAGGGGGTTTGAAAACAATGTGCCGGGAGTCCGCTGTTCTCGCCGGTTCTAGTGAGCCTAGACGACCAGCGGTCAGCGATCGAGCTGGTGGGTAACAGATGCCTCCGAAAACGTCGCACTTTTGCAAATATGTGATGTCTTGATAAACCGATCAGATATTTGAAGTTTACACAGCTACATTCTCGCCTGAAAATATCTTAAAAGTTTATTTTGTGACCCAGAAAGAGTAATCAAAGTAATATTAAAACGGAGTAGGTGCCGCCATTGTTGGAAACTGGAATTGGCTGGGCCACACTATGAATTCTGGGATATGTTGGGCCACGAAGGATACACTCGACCCATCCTTCAAATTCGGGGAAATGAAGGACGCATTTGAAGGAGTCTATGAACTGGGACAGCCTTCGTCGCGTCGCTGTGACGTAATCGGCCTTCAAATACGGCCTCTGAAGGATGCGGCCTAGGTTTTGGGACACAGCTATAGTCAGTCACACACTCGGCCATGGCGTTGATGTCCTCTCCATGTGCCTGGCAAAGACCTATCCAGTTTATAGTCTCAAAACAGCCCTTTAGGGCTTCTTCGGTTTCCTGTAACCACTTCCTCACAGATCTCTTGGTCACAGGTTGCCTCAGGTACCGAGCAGAGAACAACAAGACTGTGATCAGAATAGGATAGGAATAGGAGCTCTCTTGATTTGGAGATATATAAATCCTTGACATTTGCATAAAAGAAATCCAGAGTCTTGATTTCTCTGGTAGAGCAGCTGACAAACTGGTGAAACGTTGGAAGTGTAGCAGAGAGTGAGGCATGATTCAAATCAGCACATATTGCCACAAATGCATTGGGACGTTGTGTCTGTAGTTTAGTGACAACAGAACTGATGACATCACATGCATTGTCAGTAACGGCTGAAGGTGGAACGTAACCAGTTGCCAAAATAACACTGGTGAACTCTCTTGGTGAATAATAATACGAATGGAAAGTTACTGCCAAGAGTTCAATATCTGGGCTGCGTAACGAGTCCTGGACGACACCATCTGTTGTTGACAAGCACTGCTAATCCACCGCCCTTCCTTTTTCCGCTCCTCTTCAAATCTCTGTCTGCTCGTAGAGTCAGGAAGCCTAGCAGAAGGATGATGGAGTCACGGATATGATCCTGCAGCCATGTCTCAGTAAAACACATAATACTGCATTCCTGATACTCTGGCTGAGTCCTTATTAGAGCTTGGAGTTCATCCATGTTGTTAGCCAATGATCTCTGCCCATTATGATCGAAGAGATGGTTTGAACTTCCTCCTTCTCTCTCTCGTTGTTGCTCCTGCTCTGCATCCACGACGCCTCCTTTTTAACTCATCTGGGATTTGTGGCTTCAGTTGAGGTATTATTTCAGCTTTTGGAATGTTGATCAGCTCCTTCCAGTTGTAAACCACCTTGTTGCCATGGTTATGCATCATAACAAACCATCAAAAGCAAAAACAAAAACAAAATCAGCAAAAATCCTTCCAGCTGCACAGCATCCAAAAAACAGAATAATTGTCCAAAAAAATGCAATCCTTCAGCCAAACACAGGAATTACAGTTTTAAACAACAGTAACAGAGCTGCTCCAACATGCTGCCACCCCGAGCGGCTCAGTCTAAAAATAAAAGACATTATATGGCATTGTTGTGTTCCTAATGTTCTCTTATGTTGTCATGTATCTGTTACATTTCTTTTATCTTTGTCTATTATAGAAAAAGGCAGAGGGACACATTCAGAGGAGGTGCAGTGGTGTTGATGACATGAGCATTAGCTTTAGGTCGCTGTAATATTGTGCTATATAACTTATTTTTTTAAATGGCTGAGAAATAAAAGACCTGAGAAAGAGAAGTGATGTGAGCATTACGTGTCTGTACAACTGAACAAGCACAAACATGACATGTCTGACATGGGAAGGGAGCATTTTATGCAGTGTGTAGGACACACACGTTTGCGCCTGTCTCTAGTTTTTACCATAGAATAGCTAACTGTCCTTTAATAGCTAACTGTCCTTTAATAGCTGAAAGAATGACTGAAAATGTAAAGACGCCACGTGAACGACTCTGACCTGATCGCACTCGCTCAGATCCAAACACAGCTGGGTTATACCATGTGCACGTAAATACTTCTTTTAACGATGCGTTCAGGTTATTGCATGTCTGTTATGTTAGGCATATGCCAGCTTACCTTATGTCTACTTTTATGGCAGCTAGTTGTAAACATGGCAGAAGTGAAAGAAAGAAAAGTAGTCTATATTTGAGACAGAATTTCACTTGAAATCTGTTCAATGTCAAAAGCTTAGAAACACCAAGTCGTTCCAGGTTACGGAGGATTGGTGGAAACTGAGGTGTGTTAGAGTCTTCTTTTTTAAATGGACCGGTTCTTATACAGCGCTTTTCTACTCTCATTCACTCACGTCCTTCGTGCTATGCGAGTGCTTTCTATCTAATGTTCACACTATGACGGACGCATCACAGAGCAGCTTGGACTTAGTGCCTTGCCCGAGGATATTTGGCATGCAGGCTGGAGCAGCCAGGTATCAAACCTTCAACCTTCCAGTTAGCAGATGCCCTGCTCTACCTCCTGACCTCCGAGTGCCAGCGAGTCATTTTATATTGTCATGTTTGTTACAGGAATGAGTGTATTCAGATGCTTCTTAATTGTTTTTATATGGTACTTAGAAAAATACAAAGAATTTACCTTTTTGTGTCTTTTAAAAAGTACAGAGTATTTGTACACTGCTCAAAAAATGTATTGTATATAAGCGAAGTATGTACTGGTAGACATGAAAAGTAGTGGTTGGAGCACACAATGTAGGTCCTTTTGAAAAATGAAACAAAAGTCACAAATGTGAAAGAAACAGTGAAGCGTGTGACGGTAAAAGCCTCTGTAGCTTTCTAACACTGAGGGATTACAAGCTGCTTCCTGCTCTAATTATCTCATGGGTGAGATCGCTTCAGGCCACGCTCGTCTTTTCTCTAAACTTCTGAGTGTTTGAGAAACTTCTGATGAGTGAGAAGGCCATTATTTTATCAAACATCCCAATTCTGTGTCTGTAGCTCTAAAATGAAAACATGAATCGTTACAATCATGTAAAATCATCACACACAGTGATGTGGGTGAGAAATGAGCTGTGATCATATTTGTGTATTTGTGGATACAGTCTCTGTATCAGTGCTGAGCGTGTGCATGTGCACTTCTCCTGCTGTGTCACCTGGCTCACTGATCCATCTCTGACCTGAAACGACTTGATTTAGGAAATATGTTCTTTGAAGCGCTTCATGTTTCTTCTGCAGACGATGTGAATCATGCACTTGTGCGTCTCTTTCCCTCACTGTGTGTCACTCATGTGAGTTTGTGGAGATTTTCGAGTTCAGAGTTTGGGCAGAGAGAGGAGAGGGTTGTGTGTTGTGTAGTGGTTCACTAGGGGGAGCACTAGGTCTAAGTGCAGCTCCGGTCCCCACTCAGCGATAGGCACAGAGCAGCTGAGCTCAGATTGATGGCACAGATTTGCTGTTTGAGCTGAGCTGCAGGTCAAAGCGATCAGGTCATAGTTTAACTGAAAAGACTGTCTGACACCTGTTGTATGTATTTTGTTATTGTGTTCATCAGTCATATGAACAAAGTGTTTAAAACGTTTAAACTTTGAAACTACTTGAGTTCCTGCTGAAAGATGTAGTACCATGAGACTACCGTCCGAAAGTCTTAAGCCTCCCCTCTTTGTGGTCGTGCGCTCTAGTTTTGCAGGCTTTCCGATGGCCTGTGGTCAGTGTCTGTCCTTGGACAGAAATGAGAATATCAGAGAGACGGCTCAGGTCAAACCCTTAGAGACAAATTTAGAGTAGCGAGGTTGGTAGGATGTAGTGAAGGAGGACATGCAGAGGATTGGTGTGACAGAGGAGGATGCCAAGGATGGGAGCAGACGATTCACTGTGGTGACCTCTAAAGGCAGCAGCCAAAAGAAGAAGAACATACCGTATTCACATATATATTTACAAAGTGCTGCAGCTATTTGCTATTTTCCTAGCAAAATATAAAGAATTGAGACTTCTTGATTCGTTCGTGGAATTCATTCTTCAACAGCCGATGTCAAACTAAAGCTATAAAACAACCAGACGGGAAAATACAAGTCACAAAGAAATATTTCATTTTACACATAAAGCTAAATTTACTCTACAATCTATATTAAAAATCAGGAAACAATCAATTCAGGTACAGCTCATTGATTTTGAGCTTTTCATGCTCCCTCCTTTAAACAGACTGAAATTTCCTGCTGAAACAACAATACAAATACCAAACACACCTTTCTGGATTTCTGTTAATAGGAAGTACATTTTCTAAACCTTGTTGTGTTCAGGCGTCAAAGCACTGAGTAACCACCAGAATAAAGTGCTCCGGAGTACTGACAGGTGCCCTGTAGATGGATACCACCTTGTATTCTTCTTATTGTTAGCCCTGGGTGGCCACAGCACACAGACCAAGCTTCAGCTGACTCCAACGCTAGAAACATGTCACCAGTACCCGAGGACCCCAAAAATCATTTTGTTATTGCGCTAAAAAATAAAGTGCAAAACTATCTCTCTTATACTGCAGACACAGGAGCAAACCTCACCAAACACTATGACTGTGAGCGCACAATGTCCTCAACACATTTGTTTTGCACTTTTCAAGAAGGTCAGAAGCTGACGAGTGACCTCATTTTAGTTTCAAGCAGACATGAGGGGTACTTCCCAGCGTCTGACCTGCACAGGCCCATCTGCTCCGTCTTCTTCTGCTCGTTACCACGATTTCTGCAAACGCACCAAACTGCTGTGAAGCGAATTATTAAGCTGGGCTCGTACTGCAATAACCTATCAGTGATATGGGTGTTTCTCATTACTAAACTGTATGAATTAGTGTAACATATAGTTTAAGCGTATCACTAGACTTCAGCTGAGATGGCACAGCGACTTTATTGAGCGGGCATGGACCCCTAAACCTCGACGCCCAGGCTGTTGACACATAAAGAGCTTGTTTAGCTGATCCTGCGCACCAGAGTGCAGTCTGCGTGTTCTCCGCTCTCAGAGTAAAAGATAATTATTCCATCCTCCACCTTTACCTTTTACTCTCGTCACATTCATTGACCACGCATAAAATCAGACTATGCTTGTGATCATAACTATATATTTGTATACCTTACGCTGTAGTGCCCGCCACGATCAGACCCTGGTTTGCATTTACTCCGGCAGGGGTCGTATGCGCTCCGCGGATGTGCTACTCCCCCTGCCTCTCTGTTCCACTGCTGTGTGCTTGAAACAGAGATATAACGCTACTACCGTTGGCTGTAATTATATCGCACAGTCCTGACAGCAGCACGTGAATGATGAATACATGTATATCACAACATTTGCATGCATTAACCTGGCTCGCCCAGCGTGTCCTTAGGCTCACACTGGCCCTGCCACCAAGTCAACAAGTGCTCCACTCTAATCACGCCCTGGTTCATTAGTTATGCACTTTATAACGGACAAGTTGGGAAGGGCATTATGCACTCGAGAGACTCGCTCATAAATTCCTTCCTGTCCCTTTTTCTCTTTCGCCTGCAGGCAGGTATCCTTAAGAGAAGTCAGTCAGCGCTCAGAGGGAGGTAGAGAGATATAGAGGAGCAGTGAGGGAGAGGAAGGCCGAGCGGACGAGCAACCCCAGTAGCCAATCAGGAGAGCGCTTTCCGCGTGATTTACAGCTGCGGGGGCTGAGAGGGGAGGCGCGACTCAGGGAAAAAAGCAAACAGTTGAGTGAAGAGCATCAGTAGAGAGTGGAGTGGAGGCGGCTGCAGTGAGGAACAGGACGCCGAGAAGAAAGAGACAGCCAGAGTCTGCGGTAGATTTGATCACTGAAGACAACATGTGTGTCGCATGTTTTTCCTGTGGATTATAATTTATGGTTGCAACTTTCAGCTGTCTGAGATTCTGCGCTTCACTGGAATGTGCGCTGAGGCTTCACCTGGAAGCGCGTGCAAACGTAACAGAGCGAATTTTTAAAAGTGAAAAATATCAAGTCATTTGGATTCCTGTCAGAAATGAAATGCGCCTTTTTTTAATCCCACACAGTTTTCCGGACCTCTTGTATATTTACAGAGACTTTACGCATTTTGGAGACTTTACGCATTTACTGAAATGGGTGATGTAAACTGACATTTTTCCATTAACATATATGATATTTTTACCCAAGTGCACTTGTTTTCCCGGCGATGATTGTGCTTTTGCTTGTCCTGTGCATCGCGGATGGAGTGCTCTGTCAGATACGCTACTCTGTCCCGGAGGAGGCGGACCATGGCACACTGGTGGGAAATATTGCCGAGGACCTGGGGCTGGACCTCACCAAGCTAGCCTCCCGGCGCTTCCAAGTGGTGCCCAGCTCTCGGACACCCTACCTGGAGGTGAACCTAGAGAACGGCGTCCTGTTCGTTAACGAGAAAATCGACCGGGAGCAGATTTGCAAGCAGAGTGCGAGCTGTCAGCTAAACATGGAGGTGTTCTTGGAGAACCCATTAGAGCTATTCCGGGTTGAAATCGAAGTGGTGGACATTAACGACAACCCACCCAGTTTCCCGGAGACCGATATCACGGTGGAGATCTCAGAGAGCGCCACTCCGGGCACCCGCTTCCCCTTGGAGAGCGCATTCGACCCGGATGTTGGATCCAACGCTTTACGCACGTACGACATCACCACTAACAACTACTTTTACCTGGACGTGCAGACCCAGACGGACGGAAACAAGTTCGCGGAGCTTGTGTTGGAGAAGCCACTGGACCGGGAGCAACAGACGGCGCACAGGTACGTGTTAACCGCGGTGGACGGCGGTCAGCCTCCGCGGACTGGCACCGCGCTGCTGGTCGTCAAAGTGTTGGACTCTAACGATAACGTGCCCGTGTTTGACCAGCCCGTGTACACGGTGAGCCTGTCGGAGAACGCGCCGCTGGGCACGCTCGTCATACAGCTGAACGCCACCGACCTGGACGAGGGACTGAATGGAGAAATCGTTTATTCATTCAGCAACCACATCTCCAGCCGCGTCAAAGACCTGTTCTCTATAGATTCTCGCACCGGGCGCATCGAGGTGCGCGGAGAGGTGGATTTCGAGGAGAGCAGCCTGTATCAAATCTTTGTTCAGGCCAAAGATCTGGGACCAAACGCCGTGCCCGCGCACTGTAAAGTGCTCGTCAAAGTCAGCGACGTGAACGACAACGCACCGGAAATTACTTTCAGCACTGTCACGGAGTCGGTGAGCGAGAAAGCGGCTCCTGGGACCGTGATCGCGCTGCTCAGCGTCACAGACCGGGACGCAGAGGAGAACGGACAGGTCCACGTGGAGATCCTCGGTGACGTCCCGTTTAAACTGAAATCTTCCTTTAGAAATTACTTCACTATAGTCACCGACGGGCCGCTGAACCGCGAGCAGGCCGACTCCTACTCCGTCACTGTGGTCGCGCGCGATAAAGGAACGCCGTCACTCGCCACCAGTAAGTCCATCCGAGTGCAGGTGTCAGACGAAAACGACAACGCTCCCACGTTCACACAGCCCGTATATGACGTGTACGTGACGGAAAACAACGTGCCAGGGGCGTATATACACGCTGTGACGGCCCTGGACCCGGACATTGGGCAGAATGCTGTCATCAGCTACTCAATATTAGAGTGTGACATCCAGGGCATGTCAGTCAAAACCTACGTGTCAATCAACGAGGAGACAGGCTATCTCTATGCTCTCAGGTCTTTTGATTATGAGCAGCTGAAGGAGTTCACGTTCATGGTTAAGGCCAAAGATGCAGGGACCCCAGAACTCTCCTCCAATGCCACTGTTAAAGTCATCATTGTAGACCAGAATGACAACGCCCCACTAGTGCTGGCTCCCCTGGGAAAGAATGGCACAGCCAAGGAGCCCCTGCCTCGCTCTGCTGAGCCAGGCTATCTGGTGACACGTGTCGTGGCCATGGATGCGGATGATGGAGAGAACGCTCGCCTGTCCTACAGCATCCAGAGGGGAAATGAGAATGGCATGTTCAGGATGGACTGGAGAACAGGTGAACTCAGGACTGCGAGGCGGGTATCGGTCAAGCGAGACCCCCATCAGCTGTACGACCTGTTGATTGAGGTGCGAGACCACGGCCAGCCGCCTCTGTCCTCTAGTGCCAGTGTGCTGGTGGTGCTGGTGGACAGTGTGGCTGAAGGTCGTGGCGGTGGGGAGAAAGGCGGTACCTCCAAGGCAAAAGACAGCACCCTGGACCTCACTCTCATCCTCATCATTGCCCTGGGTTCTGTCTCCTTCATCTTCCTCCTGGTTATGATTGTGCTGGCCGTGCGCTGTCAGAAGGACAAAAAGCTTAACATCTATACTTGCTTGACCAGTGACTGCTGTTTTGGCTGCAGCTCCTGCTGCTCACGGCAGGGCAGGGCCCGCAAGAAAAAGCTCAGCAAGTCGGATATCATGCTGGTGCAAAGTGCCGTTAATGTCAGCGGGGCTGGCACAGCTCAAGTCCCTGTGGAGGAATCTGGGAGCTTTGGTTCCCACCACCAAAACCAGAACTATTGCTACCAGGTATGTCTCACTCCAGAGTCTGCCAAAACTGACCTCATGTTCCTAAAGCCATGTAGTCCTTCTAGGAGCACAGACACCGATCACAACCCGTGTGGGGCCATAGTGACAGGGTACACAGACCAGCAGCCTGACATCATATCAAACGGCAGCATTTTATCAAATGAGGTAAGAGCCCCTCTCGTGTCTGCAGTTTAAACTCCCTGTCCATCTGAGATGCTCCGCATGTCTTAAACCTGATTCATGTCCCCCTGCTTAGACATCAGAATGACATATATACCAGAGACGTTCAGGAGCCATTTCACCCCAAAATTTCACTTCACTGGCATGCTAGATGTTCAGATGGGTGTTACTGAGTGTCCATACATCAGCTGTAACACGATGTAATAGATTTCAGCAAAGAAATAAAAGCAAATATAGAAATCAGAAACCTTCCCTTTCACAAGCCTTAAAAAAGCAATGAGTGCATGTTTATGTTGTGCTTCCATAAATGAGAAAATGTGTATAAAGATAACGTATGTTGGCAAAGAGGCTGCTGGTGGGTGTGGGAGTATTCATGGGTGTATATGTGTGCGTGAGGCCCGGTCACCCAGGATTAAAGCATACATGTTCAAAATGTTGAGTCTCTGGGCTGTCGCAGCCTACATAGGTGCACTACTTCACCCCGCATGTGTGCAGAGCTTCCCCACCCTATGGGACAGCTGAAGAAAGTCGCCTCCTCAAACACACACTCCTCAGTGGAGATGAGTGACACGTGTAATAGTTGAGCAGCATTTCGTAACCTATGAAGCTGTGTCGTCTCCGGCTCAATGGATGCAAAGCTCTTTTGATTTTCTGTTGCTTTTTTCTCTCTGTGCTAATCACAGTACACAAGGAGACGCATTAGAAACTGCCCCTTCTCTTTCAGACCAAACACCAGCGAGCTGAACTCAGCTACTTGGTCGACAGGCCGAGACGTGTCAACAGGTAAATATGGATAAGCCTTTCTATTTGCTCTGTCACTTCGATCTGTTGTCTGCTTCTAGCTCAGTTGCTGATATCTCCCATTACTGTGATGTTGACATGGATTAAGAAAAATAAAGAGAGGTCGGCGTTACTGTTAGCTCAAATCAACATGCTTTGATGGGCTTTATTTTAATGTTCTCTTCATTTTAGCTCAGCCTTCCAGGAGGCAGACCTGGTCAGCTCCAAAGACAGCGGCCACGGAGACAGCGAGCAGGGAGACAGTGACCACGATGCCACCAATCGAGGCCATTCGTCTGGTAAGTGCTGGCTTTGTCTCTGTGCCCCTCTGGCATCTATAGATCTGAGGAGGATCTGCTGATTAGCACGTAGCTACTTTGCATTGTGGGTCCAGAAGCTGCCCGTCTCTTCACTGTTGAAATCTGGACTGCGTTTTCTCAGCTGCAGCACATTGTGCAGGAAAAATGAAAGCCTATTTCGTAAAGGTCATCACCATCACCACAGCCAGAGTGAGTGTCTGAGGTATTTTAGCTGTATGTGCTAGAAGGCGTGATGCCTGCGTGGGATTAAACTCTGTGAGCTACATCCAAGTGCTCGCTCCTAAAGCCAACACGTCCCTTAATATTTGTTCCTGTCACGTTTGCCGTGTGGTGATTTGATGTGTTGAGTGAGGCTTTCGCTGCTGTTTGTAAATATATGGCGGCGTTAATGAGGAGCCCGCTCCCTGTGAGCTCGGTCACTGAGTGCTGGAGACCACTTGACGAGATGTGATGGGCTTGTTAATGAGGCTGGGCTCACACCGGCGTGCTGGGAAGCCGACCAAATAGGTTGTGGCTGTAGCAAACAAACCATGCAATTCATTCGTTCATTAGATTAATTAATGCACTTATTCATGCTGTTACTCTCTAACTGCACTGCCCCCCTGCTTGTTTTTTCCTCCCTCACTATGCCCTTCCATACAAGGGCTGTTTTTCGTCTTTAATTCTTCCCTGCCTTACAAGAGGACCCTGCTGATTTATAAAAGCTAGGTTTAGGTCTTTATTTGGTGCCGACCCTGTGTGGATGAAGTCTGTCATCATGTCTGGTCAGCCACAGCAGGCGCCGCCATCGTGCCAGATGGAATTAGCCTGCCACTCCAGTGTCACTGCAGTAGGCCTGGTTGGTTTACAGGGAGCTCAGTAACAGAGCTGGACCACCTCTCTGCCAACACAGCCTGACTTTACAGAGCGACCCTGCTGCACCTTCTTCAGCCTCGCCGGCTGCTTTATGTGCATACAGGTGTTAGACTTTATTATGAACACTCTCCTATTCGTTCCTATGTTTAAGAATCTATACCTACATTTCACAGCTGCTTTAAGAAACGGACCAACATGAATAAATGAAGACTTTCCTAGCTCAGATTGTGTGATTATGTAACACGTGCTGCGTGTAAAGAGTTGCTGAATGAGTGCAGATTAACTGTGTTTACATAAAACACAATTTCTTGTTGCTTTAAATAAGAAGTGAACTGGCAGGGCTGGACCAGCACACAGTGACCCGGGGTCTCTGTTGAGATTTCTCTTACTTTGCGTAGAATTTAATTCATGCTAATTTATGTTCCACATGTGTGCAGATTGAAATAGTGAAGCATCACTGTGAATTAACTCCTGCAGATCACGCTTAGCTTAATCTGCTGTTGCATTTTATATTTTATTTGCTGTCTGTTAGACCGTGTTAGCATCACATGTTAGCATCGCATGTTAGCCTATCCATACAGTCCCAGTCCCTGCACTGGATGGTGCAGCACATCCAGCTGTGAAGCACTGCTGACTTTGCATGCCCTTGGTGCGGCAGATAGCATGAGTTACTTTGTTGCAAAGTTATCAGCTTAATGCCTTTAACCAGATTATTTGCTGTGCATTTAGTCGTTGTTTGATTAGGATAATTGATAGCACGGCTTAGAGCGCCATCGTTCTGTAAAGGCTTTACTCACTACGTGCTAATCTAGTTTGTCAGTAGTGAGGTTGCATCAGTGTTTAATAAATACATACCCATGTCATCCACCAACAGGGCGTGTTAGCGTTTCTCTTGGCTCTGACAGACTTCATCAATGCACCACTCTTCTCTCTTTGTTCTGTCCTTTCTTCATGTAGTCAGAGTTAGAGGAGACGATTGCTGCCGTTTACTTTTTTCAGGTATGAATGAAAACACTGTCATACCTGAGGCCTGTCTCCAGCAGGTCAATGCTGGAGACAGGCCTCAGGTATGACGACGGTAGTGTCCATCGTTATTCTCACACCCTTTTATTTTTTTTTAAAGCATAGCCGTTGTGGTATTTTTGTTGACACAGTGATTTGTGTTCTTCTTCTTGTGGTTAGCTGCTTTGTCGTGCCAACATTTCCTGCTGCTTCAGGCACTGAGCTCTGTTGTTCGCTGATCAAAGGCCACTCCATTTTTCCTCATCAAGGATTTACTTAGAGAGACCAAAAGTCACCTGTAATGAACACATGAACTGGGTGAAAGAGCCATTTAACTCCAGGTCTGGATATATTTGGATCGAAACTCTTTGCTGCTTAGATCAGAGCCAATATCATAAAACAGGAGTCACGTGAATATGCACTACATAATATGTGCTGTTGTGTGCGTATATGTAACAATGAGTGTGATGTGGTCCAATCAGAAACGCATATTCTGTTTAACATTCATTGTACGACCTTGTTTTACTCCTGCCATGTTTATTATCACTGCTGCTATTTACGCACAGTGAAAGTAGGTCTGTTTTACTATTGTAGGAAAAGAGCTGAAAATAAATGAACGACTTCTTAATTGTGTAATTATCCCCTTTATAACACGCCAAGAATAATGAGTCACATTCGAACAGAAATAGCTGATTCTGTGTGACCAGCAGCCAAAAGAGCCTGAAGACATTCAGTCTGACAGTGGTGACAAATTCTTTAATGAAATAAGAGGAGCAATAACTTTGTGCAAAATTCAGCACCGCTAAAAGAAAAAAGGGGGTCTTTGGGGGGGTTATTGGAGGGTCTTTACCTTACAGTGTTGGTGTTGGAGAAATAACAGTGATTTTCATTGAGTCTATTCGAGCTGCTTTCACATGAGTGTGTTTTTACTTTCACACACACTGACGTCATATTACAAAGATGGCTACAAGATGAATGTGTGTGTGTGCACATTAGACCATACAAAGACATTTTCACACTTATGTCGACGTGTATTCACACATTTATACAATCCTCGTTTTGTGTTTCATTTGCATGTGTTGTGCATTCATGTTGGACTTTAAATCTTCTGCCTGCCAAACATGGATTACTGAGCTGAAGCTGAAGTATTAGCTAATCACTGAATTACAATACATGTAGTAGCATACATAATACATATGAAGCATTTGGTCAGAGTGGAATTTATTTTAAGAATACAGTTTAAACCTGTTTGCTTGGCAACTGCATAACAGACTTTATTTATAAATGGTGACTCCATAGGTGAGTTTTTCTGTTATAGAAAAAGAGTGCAATGATAATTCAATATGTTAGTTAATGAATTAATAATTAGGTTCATCCATGAACATTATGTGGATTTAGTTTTATAATAATTGATATTTATAGAGCTTTGTAAATGTGAAAAAGCTACTCTTCAGTAATCCATAAACATTATTTTGGTGTAATTATAAAGACTTGGCTGATGTTTGTAAACGTTATTTTTACAGGGTTTGTAAATCCTTGAAAATGCTTGGATTTTAATGTTGTCTTTTCAAGGTTTGAAAAGTGCTTGGATTTCGGATGTGGTGCTTAAAACAGCTTGAAACTGTAACTGTGTTTCATTCAGCACAAATAACTCTGTGATTGAATCCTTTTCTTATCAGACAGAGAAACCAAACGAGTGGCAAAGTCTAAAAGGCAAACGTCTCCGCCTGCGCGGCCGTGCACCTCTGCATGGCAGTCTGCCCCCCCCCCCCAAAATCAGTCCACAAAACGTTTCTCCATTTCTCTTTAGGCCAGTCGATATGTTTGTAGGCAAGCTGTATCCTCTTCAGCACATCGTTTTTTTAACAGTGGGACTTTGCGGGGCTTCTTGCCGATAGATTAGCCTCACACAGGCGTCCTCTAATCGTCACAGGGCTCACAGGTAACTTCAGACTGTCTCTGACCTCCCTGCAGCTCATCGTTGGCTTTGCCTTTCTGGCTGTTGTTGATCCTTTCGATTGGTAGTCTTCTGTTTTCTTCCACGTCTCTCTGGTTTGGCTTTCCATTTTAAAGCATTTGAGATCATTTTAGCTGAGCAGCCCATCATTATTCAAATTATATATTAAATTATTTGCCCTGTAATAATATGATTTATACCAAAAACACTGATTGGTCTGGTCAGTCATGTTGGACTGCTGTACATAATGATATCAGCGCTGATAGATGAAATAGATTTGATGTAGATGCTTGTGCGTTCTTAATGTCTTCTGTGTTGAATTGAACTGAGTGTGTCATCTGTTCAAAGCCTCTCCCAGTCAGAGCTGTTCTCCAGGCCTGTCTTACTGTACATGATGTTATTAGCACAAACACTTTAAAGGTGATCCTTCAGCAGTAATACAGACAGCAGTGCAGTTAAACATCTCACAGTGAGTCTGATTTTTGTGTCACATAGTAAAGAAGCATCACTATGTGATGAGCAGACTTATTAATTTGACCTTACTGTGTGTATTTTGTGGTGTTTGGTGCAGTTTTCCTGTTTTGTGGGCTTGTTTTTTTCAACAGGAGATGAATCTCTGTAACAAGGTGATTTGTTCACATTTGCACATCTTCATTTTTAAGTGAGATGTGCATTTTGAGTTTATACACTATATGCATATAAGGCAACCTTTTTCTTTTGCACTATTTTGTGTGCTGTGTTTTTCTGTTTTAACAGAAGGGGAACAAAGGCGTTTAAGGCAACCTAACATGATTTATTTTCATTTTCACATGGTCTTATTGAGGTGATGCCAAGTGAAACATGCATTCTGTTTTTGGTAAAGTGCTGGAAAAGCTTGAAAATGGACCTTGAAAGTGCTTAAAAAGTGCTTGAACGAAAAAGGTGTATGAACCCGTAACTAATCAGGACGTGTAGGGTAGTGCAGTCAGCTGGTGGGACATTACGCTGGAAGCTTCTCGCCGTCTGTCACGTTTGGTGTGACACTTCCTGGGAAGCTCTTCTTGCACTTTACAGTAACACCACATGTCATCAGCTCCATTAAGACGATGTGAGGAGGTGCACTCACAGCCAGAGCAGGACAGGCGCCAGTGTGAGCGGAAAACACACCGAGCTGAAAAAGTTTAGCACCAGCACAAATGAGGTCGTTTTATATGAAGCGGTCAACGATGGTATGGATTGGTTCTTCATCTCAGCAAACACACACAGAACCAGGGTATCTGACATGTGCTGAAATGCACATGCAGGTCAGAGTGTGCTGCATGCTAAAAGGGAGAGTTTCCCCCACCAGGACAGGAAGTGGACTAAATGCCCGTTTGAGATGGAATACAGACGAGGCTTCATGTGAAAGTGAAGCAGCTGTCAGGGTGCTGATGATGCAGATTTGTAGCTGTAATGTCTCTTGTTCTGTGCTGGCGTGCTGATGTAAGAGCAGAGAGTGAAGCTGTGCACGTTTTATTCTGTGCTCACATTTTTGGGAAGCATTGATTCTCAGCTTGTGTTTCAGTGTTTTCAGGCTGTGTGTGAGACATGTTCACTTTCCTTTGTTAGTCACTAGCTGAGCAGACACTGCAGTGTTTTCTGCAGAAGACGGTGTGTTGTGTTGGTCAATGGTTGCTCCTGTTGTTGTTTCAGGCTAAGATGAAGTCACTGTTGGAGGACTGGAGGAATCTCTTCAGCCATCAGAAACAGGTGAGCAACATGCGCCTTTCATCCTTGTAGCTGGAATGCTTATCAGTGATGTTGAGTCTTCTGACATTTGAATTTGTGCCACAGGTCTACGCGCAGCTCGCCGAGGATGACAAAATTCGCTACAAGAACGAGATGAAGTCATGGGAGGACCACATGGTGGAGATTGGAAGAGAAGACCTGATCCGAGAGCAGACCCTGTCTACCAAGAAGAAACCTGCTACGAAAGCCAAGAAGGGACCAAAGAAGGCGAAAGCTGTGAAGAAAGCCACAGGAAAGTCAAAACCCTCCAAGAAGACGACAACAAGCAGATCAGCAAAAACCGTCAGCCCGCCGTCCTCCAAGAAGACTTAAGACGCTTATGTGGGGAGTCCAGAGGAGACGACGTGACCTCCCAAGACAGGAGCTGTGATGGCTCGGGGCTGAGCTCAGCCTCGCTTTTCTCTGACGTGAAAGTCACAAAGTTCCCAGCTGTCTCAGCTCTTTAGGTTCAACAGGACTAAACTTTCCTAACCTTCAGACAGATCGGCATCATTGATGTCTCCAAATAAACCGCCATGGCAGCATTTGTAACAAAGGTAGCGTGCCAGCTTGTGAGTCCTTCCCTGTGATGCAGACTCACTCTTCCCGGCTTAGATGGACTAGTAAAATTGCAGAAGTTTGACTGAGACTTTAAAAGTGTGAGAGTGAAGTAAACCTGTGGGCTTCGGAGCTCTGACTTGTACCGCTGTGTTGTTGAGAGGAATAAAAAGGTTCCTGTTGCCGTCCTGGAATAACTGCACTTTTCTGTTGTTGCTCATCTACAGTATTAATGCCCCCTGCTTTTTTTTATTTCCATAAATCCACAAAAACAATGTGTTAGTCCCAATATGCCCTGTAAGGTGCGCTGATTCCACCTGAACACGACACAAATCCATACTTGGTGCTCCGGTGAGATGCCGAGTGTGCAGATTAATACGTGGTCAGGTTTGTTGTTGTTAGCCTGTTGGCTCTGAGCGCCTCCACATTTCCTCTGGAGATCAGAGCACCACCGTTCACACAAAGGAAACCTGACTGAATTTCAGTGTCATTACTGTCACGCGTGCTGCATCAGCTTCAGTAGCAACCTCCACATGTGACGTCCTGCTGTCTGTGACCCTGAAAGGAAACGAGCTGACGAGTGCTTTAGACTTTCAGTTTGAAGGGAACAAAGTCCACATTTGGTCTGTTCTGTTTGGGAATTATGAAGAGCAGACGTTTAGTATTGCTAGCTGCTTTGTCTTGTTAGAGTGTACAGTACTCTGTGCTGCCATGTTCATCCTGCTTTATTAGATCTTTCTATGGGTTTGTTCTCAATAAACATTCAGATCAATTTACTTCTAAATGGCCTCGAATGATTCTGAAGAATGTGCATGAAGCCCCCACTGTCAGGCAGAGCGATGACACCAGCAGGACACACCATGACACGAGTACTGTGTGTGTGTGTGTGT